>VMDO01017853.1:0-43801 GCA_007922755.1 Pedetes capensis
AATTGCTCATACACAGGTTCAAACTGAATCTGAAGAAAATTAGAACAAGTGTGCCAGAGCGACGTTATGAACTTGAATATATCCCACCTGAGTTCAGAGACCATCTCAAGAACACATTTAATGAGTTAAACACTAACAGTAGGAAACCAGACGAGTTGTGGCATGACATCAAATATATCATTTATGAGGAAAGCAAAAGGCTATCCAAAAAACAGGAAAAAAAGAAAAGACCAAATTACATGTCAAAGGAGACTCTGAAACTTGCCCTTGATGAGGAGCTAAATTAAAAAGACTTGTCAAAGTTAAAGACTAAACAGAAGATTCCAAAGAGTGGCTCATCACGACAAAATCAAATATTATAATGATATGGGTAAAGAGCTAGAAATAGAAAACTAAAAAAGAAGAACATGCTCTGTTTTTCTCAATTTCTCAGTGTAAAGAACTGAATAAAAAATTCATGCTTTGAATGGTGATAGTGAAAGATTCTATAGGGAAAATAGTAAACAGCACAGGAAACATCAAAGGAAGATAGAAGGAATACACAGTTATTATAACAAAAAGAAATGATGGATGATCAACCATTTCAAGAGGTTGAATTGATAAGGTACCAATGATACTGAAGGAAGAAGTGGAAGCACCCTTGAAGGCATTGGCAAAACACAAAGATTCAGAAATTGAGGGAACATCTATTGAGATGTTTCAATAAAGAGATGCAGCTCTGGAGGTGCTCACTTGTTTGTGCCAAGAGATTCAGAAAACAGCTACCTGGCCAACTCACTGGAAGAGATCCATATTTGTGCCAATTCTCAAGAATGGGGATCCAAGAGAATGAAGAAATTATCAAATGATATCATTAATATCACATGCAAGTCAAATTTTGCTAAAGATCATTCAAAAGTGATTGCACCAGTATATTGACAGAGAAGTACCAGAAGATTAAGCCAGAAGATTAAGCCAGATTCAGAAGAGGGCAATAAACTAGGGACATCACTGCTGATGTCAGATGGGTTTCATCTGGAAGCAGAGAATGTCAGAAAGATATGTATCTATGTTCTATTGACTATATGATAGCATTTGACCTTGTGACTAATAACAAATTATGGACAATTTTCTGAAGAAGGGAAATACTAGAACACATAATTATACTCATGAGGAATTTGTATATGGACGAGATTGCAGTCATTTGAAAAGAACAAGTTAACACTGCTTTTCAAGGTACTTTGAAAAGAGCAAGGCGACACTGCTTGGTTTATCATCAGGAAAGATATACATCAGGGATTAATTATTTCAGTGTATCTCTTCAATCTTTATACTGGGCAAATAATCTCAGAGGCTGACCTTTGTGAAGAGGAACATGGCATCAGGATTGGAGGAAGATTTATTGACAACTTGTATTATACAAATGTCACAACTTTGCTTAAAATGGAGAGTACTTGAAACATTTACTGATGAAGATCAAAGACATAGCCTTCAGTATGGATTGCACCTCAACATCAAGAAATAAAAATCCTTGTAACTGTGCAGTAAGCAATTTCATGATAGAGAAAAAAATTGATGTTGTCCAAGATTTTACTTTAATTGCCTCTACAGTCAAAACCCATGGAAGCAGCAGTCAAATCAAAAGACACATTGCAGTGGGAACAGCTGTTGTTAAAGACCTCTTTAAGGTTTTGAAAAGTAAATATGTAGCATTGAAGATAAAGGTATGCCTGACTCATGCTAGAGTATCTTCACTTGCATCATATTCTTGTGAAAGCTGAAGAGCAAATTAGGGAGATAGGAAAAAAATGATGATTTTGAAATATGATGTTGGAAAAAAATAGTGAATATACAATGGTCTGCGAAAAGAATCCACAGATATGTCCTAAAAGAGGTGCAACCATAATGTTCCTTGGAAGCAAGGATGGCTAGACTGTGTCTTAAGTATTTTGGACATATTGTTAGGAAGGACCTGGAGAAAGACATCATGTTTGTGAGAGTGGCAGGTCAATGAAAATAAGGAAGCCCCTCAACTAGTTGGATTGACACAGTGGCTGCAATAATGGGTGTAAACATAAAGAAAGATTGTGTTCATGGCAGAGTGTCTGGGAGTGTACCTAGGGTTGTACCTAGGGTTGCTATGAGTTTGACTTGACTCAATGGCACCTAACAACAACAACAACAACAACAACAACAACAACAACAACAATCTGCAGTTGGTTTTCTGAAGAACATTGTCTAATACAGGTATAGACCTCTCGAGTTTAATTTGCCTCAGGATGAACTAACATTGTTTTCCCAGAATTGGTGATCTTTCTATATCAGGAAATACTATCAAGATTCATTCAATTGTTCATGCTATCATCTTCCTTAATACTTCTCATTCTTCCACCTAAGATATTCTATGTATTCTTCAGATAATCTCCTTTTCAAAATACTTTCATCTTTAATTTACTGCAACCACTTTTTATTTCTAGAGTCTCTATTTGTCCTTCTTGTCAATTCTTCCTTCTTGTCCTTCTTGTCATTCTGCACATAAAGTCAGAGAAGTTCCTTAGAATTGAATTCTGAAAATTTTACTCCTTGCTTAAACTCCTTTCCTTGTATTCCACTATTTGGAAATAATCATGGAAGCCCTCATCATTACCTACAAGGTCCCGCATAATCTGCATGATTTTCTCCAGACACACTTACATTCTTATTTTACTTAGCAGCTGTACCCTGATGTATACGCCCTTTATCTTCTTCCTCTTCACCTTATACATAATCCTTAGAGATACATAGTCTTTGAAAAACTTTATAACCTAGATAAATATAAGGAAATAAACATTTCTGTTGAGGCTGCCTAAAATTGTTTCCCTCCTTATTTCTTAGCTCAGGCATCTATTTCTCAGATTTACACTTTAATGGGCTGGGATTCAGCTCAGTTGGTAGAGCACTGCTCTGCAGTCTCTGAGGTCCTGAGTTCGATTCCCAGCACTGCAAAAATGGGAGAAGGGCGTGGCAATCCACTGCCAAGGCAATCCAGAAGCAGTCTGCCATTGAAAACCCTATGAGGGTCGCTATGAGTCGGATACCGACTCTATGGCACCTAACAACAACAATACCTTAATAGTTCCTTCTTGAGGAATTTTCTAGGGACCTGAAATGATTTGCTTCCCATCTTATGTGGTTATCTACTCTGACTTTTCTTTTCCTACATTCTTTGCTTCAATGTTAATTCAAATTTCTATCTCTGCTACACAGCAGCTTACCTTTTTTCAGCGTTTGTTTAGTTGTGATTGTGTTGAAGCAATAACCCATAAATTTTCTACACATCAACTTTTGTCATGGATAATCTTTTCAAAGATGTATGAATAGCAAACAGCCTTGGAAGACAGGTTCTTCCATTGAAATGGAGGGCAGATTTGTTCCCTTTCCATTATAATTGAGAAGGCTTTTCTCTTTTGGCTAAGGTAGGGAAGGTTTGCTAGCCACCTCTTAGATAAGGCTGAATCTCCTCAACCTGAACGAACCTAGAACACATTATAGTAAGAGAATGAAGCCAGTCATGCAAAGGCTGCATATTCTATGATTGCGCTTATGTGAAATGTCAGGAATAGGAAAATCTATAGAACAGAAAGTAGATCAAGGTTAAGGTAAGACTGCTGGATAATGGAGAGTACCTGCTGTTTAGTTTTTAATAGTAATGGAAATGTTCTAAAATTGATAAAGGTGTGCCTTTGTATATACAAAAGTGTATATACAAAAATGAATTATTAGCTTTAAATAGGTGAATTGTTTCACATGTAAATTATATTTCGTTAAAGCTGTTATGATGAAAACTGTGTTTATGACCTGAAAAAGATAGAAATAAAAATGATCACTACTTCATACTATCAGAGTTCCTCAGCTGTACTGTAAACCTAATGCATGTGAAACATCTAACTGGGCTACCTGTCAATCTTATGTAATTTGGAGTATGGATAGGAAGAACAGATATGAATAAGATACTCCTAGTGCCTGTTCTGCCATAATATGGATTTTTATCTGACTCAGAAGTCTCATGTCTCTGCCAGGGTTCAGGAAACTGTGCTTATCGAACAATAACTTAGATTAAAAGTGGAGAATAATCTCAGAAATTTCATGGTTTGAGGCAGCTGTGATATAATTAACTTTTGTGTGTATTCTCTAATTTCTCTTTTATATCTCATTCACTTACATATCCCAGTCCCTGCATAATGGCTGGCAAAGAGTAGATAATTAATAAATATTTGTTGACTGGCCAACTGAAAATGTAGAAATAAGAAAAAGCAAAATTAGAAAACATGAGGAAAAGTGTGTACTGAAGGACTCTGAAAGTAACTCGATTTTTCATTTCTGAAAGTACAATTACAGCCCCCATTTCAATATTTCCAGCTCCCAATACATGTATGTTACTTTAAGAAACCTTTATTTTATTTAATGATGCAGAAATTTTCCACCAGTACTAAAATATTTAATGAACAAAGGAGATTCTGGTATGAAACTTGCCATTATTTTACATTATTCTTTTATATTATTTTTGTTCCTTAGATGTGATGTAATCATTTTAGTCATTTGTAAGTTTTAAAATTAAACAACCATGGAATTTCATCTGTGGACCTATGTCTTTATGAAAAGGATGAAGCTTTTTTAGAGAGAGAGAATTTTGAGGCCAGGCATGGTGGTCTGTAATCCCAGTGACTCCAGAAGCAGAAACAAGAGGATCACTAGTTGGAGGCCAGAAGTAATCTGTTTAAAGTATTAAGACTAACTCAAAATTAAAAAAATAATAATAAAAATAAAATGTGTGCTGAGTGTACCACTCAGTGGTAGAGCATGTGCAAGGTATATGCAGTAAGGCCCTGGGTTCAACCCTCAAGTACCAAGGGGTTGATAAAAAGAAAGAGAATCTTGATTTAAGATAGAAGCTAGAAGCCAGGTGCAGTGGTCCTTGCTATAATCCCAATGACTGAGGAGGCAGAAGTAGTAGGATTTCAAGTTCCAATCTGGAGTCAGCCTACATAACTTAGCAAAACCCTGACACAAAATAAAATAAATAAAATATATTGTTTAAAAAGATAGGAATTAGAAGGCCAGAAGTAGGCAACGTAATCTGGGTAGATCCCTTACATTTCCAAATGTAATCTTCACCTCTTCAAGGAAGGCTAACCAAATCAGGTGCAGATCAAATTCTCTACAGAAAGAGCTAGCACTCTCCTGCAGGTATAGAGGAATCCCAACTTTCAAGGATATTATAGTTCCTATGAAGATTTACTACCTGTCAAGGAAAGAGAAGACCTGTCAGTGAGTCATGTCAGAAAGGAAAACAAGTATGTCAAAATAATGACAATATTTAGCACTTACTGAGGGATTATAATGTAGCAATCATCATTCTGGGCTATTTGAATTTATTAAATTATTTAATTGTTACAACTCCAATCTTGAGATCTGGGCCAAGAGCCCTGTGAATCCAATTCATGCATGATTCTAATCAGCATCTGATTGTTGTTTTTGTTGTTGTTGTTAGGTACCGTCCAGTCAGTGTCTGACTTAAAGTGACCCCATGTATAACAGATAAAACACTACTGTTATGCTTGTGTACTATTCACAGGGATTTCAATGGCTAATTGTTTTCTGGGAGTGGATTTTCTGGTCCTTCTCCTCACCCTACAGCACCTACTATTCCCAGATGGTCTCCCATCCAAGTACAAACCAGACCAGATATCTGACATCTGACATCTGACAGGATCAGAAGCCACAGTGGCACGGCTGCAGGCATCTGATTTGTAGCCCTCTAAAACTGTTCAAAACATATAGATTTGATTTCTTTCTTTCTTTCCTTTCTTTCTTTCTTTTTTTTTTTTTTTTTGTGGTACTGCAGGTTGAAGCCAGGGTTTCATGCTTGCATGCTTTATGAGTGCTGTACCACTGAGCTGCACCCCCAGCCCATTTTTCTACTTTTTGAGACAGGGTCTCGCTAAATTTCACAGACTGCCTCTGGTCTCGAACTTGGGATCCTCCTGCCTCCGCCTCTCCAGCTTCTGTGATCACAGCTGTGCGCCACCACGCCAGGCTCATGGATTAGATTTTCTAATAGATGATAACTAAATACCTTTGTGTTTTGCAATGTATGGTAGTACTAGTAATCTCCACAAAGAAAGAATAGTGAAGAAAAAACAGCATGTAAGAAATAGAGGAATTAGCTGGCATGGTGGTATATAACTGTATTCCTACTGACTTGGAAGACTGAGACAGGAGAATCTCAATTTCTAGGCCAGAGGCTGCCTGTAAAATGTAGCAAAACTTTGTTTCAAAACAAAAGTACAAAACATAGTCTGGGGTACAACTCAGCGCAGAGCTCTTGCAGTGTGTGAGAAGCCCTTGGTTCAGCCTGCCATTACTGGAAGAAAAAAATGGAGGAGTTAAGAGAGAGTATAAAATACATGTTCTGAAACCTTAATGATAAAAGAAAGAGAATGAACAGGAAAGACATTATCCTGAACAAAATAATATACCAAAAATAACATTTGCCTTATTTTAGTATGGAAAAATTATTTCATATAGGAGATCATTCTTTTTGTTTAAACTAGAAGTATCACAAAAGAAAGGGGATAAGGAGAGGGAGAAGGAAAAGGCTATAATTACTACCCCTCAAAAGTAGTCTTTAAAAATAATAAACCTGAAACTTCTCTAGAAAAGAAAGTGTTAGAAAAGACTGTGGTTAAAGATATTAAGCAGAGCCACCCCAAATTAATGATACTCAATGCCTTTTTGTCTTAGAAGAACAGCACTTCTATGGTTCAAGCTGACAATAAAAATTGAAGTTAAATGGAGACTTCAGTTTCCAGAAGAAATAATAGATTGTTTTAATTCTCCTTCCTGTGGCTAAAACTAATGACTCAAAGAAGGAAGAAAGGATAAAAATTTACTTCAAAACATACTACCATTTTGTAATGATATTAACTTCATTCACACTGTTTTCAGTGGAAGAGAGAGATGTGATGCTTGCTGAAAGTGATCTTAACTGAGAGAGTCAAGAAAGAGAAAATGGCTATGAAAAATAAGATAACAAATCTCTAGGGTGAATTAATGAATTAGAAAATAAGGTTGAGGAACATCTTTGTGGGTTGTAGGAAATTTTAATACAGTCAATATCAAAATTTTATGAAATGTTCCAGTAGCACTCAAGAGACAAGATGACAGATAATTTGACCATGTAGTAGAAAACCTAAAGACCTATTTTCTATGTCATAGTGATTCCAAATTTCTAATCATATATAAAATATTTTTATGCAATGATAGTAGATATCACTTACTGGTAGCTATATGGGAGGTTTTACATGTGCTGTTTGCATAGAGTTTAATCACTATGTCATTGTGAGTTTTTCCTCCTCTTTATCCATCCTATGTGCAGTGGCCAGAGTACAATTATTACAATATACATCAGCTCAAGAAACAGTCCTAACTACACCTTTTCTTTCCTCTGTCCTCTTCTCATTTTTTTCTTTCTGCTGTCTTTAATCCAGTCTGGACAAACTGATACTGCAGTTCCTCAAAAATTCTTAGCTCTTCACTGCCTTAAGGCCTGGGTACATATTGAATTTTCTGAGGGTCCCACTCTTCTCATCACCACTGAGAGTGTGGCTCTATTCTTTGCCCTCAGTTTCATTTTAGATATCATTTTTCATGGAGACAGAATGTTTTCATTCTGGACATTCATTGGGCCCAATCTATTTCTTATAGAACATATCATTTATAAATACATGTTTATAGGTATGATGACTTAGTCTTCCTTCCCTTGCAATTCTATTTGATCCAGAGGAGAAGACACTTTGCCTCTTTCAATTACCACTATTTACAAGGAACATAACTATATGCTTCTATCATATTAGACATACATATGTAAGTAAATGAAATTTAACAGTTAAATTTATAACAACTGTTGTGCTAAAGATGAGCATAATTAGCGCCATTATATGGACCTGAAAATTGAAATATAAAGACATTCAGCAACTTTCTCAAAGTCACATCAGTCTCATGTGACAAACCAGGATTTAAATCACAGCTCAGTGCTGGGATTTAGCTCAGTTGGTAGAGTGCCGCTCTACAGTATCTGAGGTTCTGAGTTCAATTCCCAGCACCACAATTGGAGAAAGACATGGCAATCTACTCTCGAGGCAATCCTGAAATAATCAGCCATTGAAAACCCTATGAGAGTCACTATGAGTCAGACAGGACTTGAGGGCACTTAACAGCAACAAGACTTGTCACAGGGCTGGGATTTAGCTCCGTTGGTAAAGTGCTGCTTTGCAGTCTCTGAGGTCCCAGGTTCAATGCCCAGCACTGCAAAAATGGGAGAAGGATGTACCTTCCCAAGGCAAACTTGAAATAATCAGCCATTGAAAACTCTCCAAGAGTTGCTATGAATCAGAGATAATTGGACTATACCTAACAACAACAGACTCATTACAAATTCCAGTCTCTAAATCACTATCTAATGCACTTCTTAGGATTTAAAAAAAGAAGAAAAATTTTAGAATTTGAGTACCTTATGAAATTGATGAAATTTTCCTTTAGAATTCTGGTTCATGGAATTTTTTATTTCATTTTGTTATGAATTAATATCTTAGCATTATCACTATGATTAAGTATTTGAGTATGCCAGCAAACTAGCTATGAGTCTGTTAGATATTTAGATATTAGTAGTTAACCAATCCAAACTTAATCAAGTTGGAAATAATTATAAAGATAGGTATGAACTGAGTGGATGGATACATTTTTGAACTTAAAAACCTAAGAACAAAATGGTGGACCATTATGGTGAGATATCCCTAGATAATGCCTTGCTGTATGGTCTCCCTCATCAGTGATCAAGTGGACTTCCCATTTCAATACAGCTGGATATACACATTTAATTGCTCATATTTCAATAAATAAATGAAATATATGTGAACCTTAAAAATAAAAATTGACATTCAAGTATATACCTTTCTTTTTCATCTAATTTTTTATCCAAATAGAAACACATTCAAGAATCTGTCATGCTAAAATTATCTCAGGCTTTGAGATTTGTTCATCTACCCTTTGGGACTTGTATGCCTCTGAACATCAGGTAGGTAATGAGCTTAGGGAAATGTAGGCAATAATTCTTTTCCCTTCACACCTACACCATATACTACAGGAATTTAAATGGGAAGTAATCAACTTCTGTTTATGGATATCACTAATATTTGTCAATGCAAGGAATTAAATCAGAAATGCTCTGTTGCTTATAAATAGCAATCTAATCCATAGTAGTTTACTCAACAATAATCTTAAATCTTGTTTTCAGAAGAAATACCTGGCATATAAATGGACAACTGGGGAGAAATCTGCACAAATTACTGGGATGTCTTTCTATCTATACCTCACAGGATTCCTAACCTTATAATTACATACTTTCTTCAGAATGGATAGTAAAGAAATAGGTTAGATGAAGAAAACTTAGATAAAAAGAAAATTTACACAAATGTTTTCAAGTGTAAAAAATAAACCATTCAGTTTGAAGTACAAACTATGTAAAAGGAGTTAAAATAGAATTAAAGATAATTACAGAGTCTCTATCTTTCCTGACCCCATATGTCTGTCAGCTTGTACTGTGGGGGCTTTAGTGTTGCTGTGATGCTAAAAGCTATGCCCCTAGTATTTCAGATACCAGCAGGGCCACCGATGGTGGATAGGTTTCAATTGAGCTTCTAAAATAAGATAGATTAGGGAGAAGGACTGGGAAGCCCACTCTGGAAAAAAATAAGGGATTGAAAAGTCTGTGAATAGCAGAGAAGCACTATCAAATACAGTGCAGGAAAATGAAGCCCACTCCCATTGCTAGTTGGAAGGTATTCAAGAAACCACTGGGGAATAGTTGCTTCCACAAATTATAGTTGAGTTTAATAGCAGGAATGGAGTGAATCCCTTGGGACCTCCATTTGCTGATGTGGTAGGACTCAAAATGAGTAGGAACATAGTGGTTTTAACATTAGACTCAAATATAAAAACATCAAGTGCATGGCACAGTGTTGGGTAGTGTTTCATTCTCTTGTACATAGGGTTACCATGAGTCAGACTTGGCTGCACCTAACAACAGCAACTTTCCTGGAGCAGATTCTTCTCCACTTTCACTGAAAATTCTCTCCCTTTCTCCTCCCCCCCATTTTACTTTCTTTTGGCAGTATGGGCAGATTGAAACCAATCAACTGCATGCTAGGCAAGTGGTACACCACTGAGTCATGCTCCCAGCCCACATTTTTATTGAGACAGAGTCTCACCAAGTTGCACAGGCTGCCTCTGTTCTCAAAATTGAAAACCTTCCTGCTTCAGCCTCCAAAGTCCTTAGGGTTACAAGTGTGCACCACAGCACTTGCCCATAGATTTTTTTTTAACACCACTGAGATTTTAAATTTTGGAAAGCCCTAATGTTTTGTATTTACTTTTTTCAAAAGGGGAGGAAGACCTATTTTCCAAGGACAAAAAAAAATGTTAATTTTTTACAAACAAAAATATTGCTGGGAGTTCAGTTTTTATTTTGAATTATTTTCCTCACTTAACTGACTAAATATCTTTTTCATTATCATTTGTTTGAACTCATATGTTTACCTGTGCATAGAGTGAAATTTAGCATTCCATATCATTCAGACCTTGGTTATTGTTTCTTATTATACAGGTTTACTAGACAATGAACACAACTTTTAGGGAAGAATTCGCCCTTCTAGATTGAGTTGGGTGTCAAACCCAGGAGGATTTTTCTGTATCTTCTGGTCCTAACAGAGTTTTTATAGCCTTACTGTAATTTAAGCCATGCTTCTCTGACATCTTATAACTTCACAATTTTTTATGTTTTATATTTAGCACAAAATGTTACAAAAGTATGAGACAAATAAATTTCACAGTCCCTACAATAACAATAACAAAAGAGCCGTGAATTTCAGTGGTACTCTGAGTGGCACACTAACTCTCCATGTCCTTAAAAGGAAATTATAATACCCACATATTGTGTAGTCATTTACAAAAAAATTCATTATAATTTGTCAATTAACTTTAGAAAAATATAATTACCTCAGAATTCTATTCTTATTATCATAAAGGAAAATAATATTGCAAGTATACAATAGAAAGAAAGCCAATGTCCAATTATGGGATTAGTGTCTTCATGTGAAATTAGTTTTAAATGTCTTTTCTTTCTATCTCTCTTTTTAATCCACTTTACTTAAGATTTAACAACTAATATAAAGCCAGGCATTGTGGCACATACCTGTATACCCAGCACTTGGGAGGCTGAGGCAGGAGGATCACAAGTTTGAGGCCAGCCTGGGCTTCATGGAAAGACTCTGTCTTGGAACAAACAAACAACAACAACAACAAAATACGCATAAAAAGATCATATATAAGTAAAAACACTGTGCAATGACAAGAAGGCAAAATATAACTATTACCCTACTTTTACAAACTATCAAGTTAATTAAGCAAATACATATGTACTTATCTACATGGCAGACATTTGGCATATGCTCTCTAAGTTCAAATTGGTGATGGTGTATGAAGGAAAAAGGTCAGTTATTTGGGGAAAAACCAGAACCCTTTTGAAATGCTTTTGTAATGATTGTTGTAGTTTTTAAAGCTAGACTTCTGAGAAGAAATGAAACTTTTATTATTTTGCAATATATATTTTAAATGTATCCATTGTATTCATGTCCTATAATGGTTATTTAACCATAAGAAATCAAAACCATTGAGGAAAAAATGACTTTAATTGTAAACAAAAATAATTAAGTAAGGATAATTTGTTAGCAAACTATTTAATCTGAGATCTACTTAAACCACCTTCAAAGGAATACACAGTTTACAGTAACAAAAACATACTCTGTGGAGCACTGCCTAGAGAGGCAGTTCGCCCTGGGGCCTATTTAGCTATTTAGGCCGGTTGGAGGACTGAGGCATGTTCCCTAGGCAGTCACCTTTGCCCTATATCCAGGATCTCAGGGTCGTGGAGCTCCCCAAGATGGCACTGGCATCTAATCCCTTTCCTCAGACCCCTCAACACCAATTGGCTGTTTCCAAACCCCTAAACGGCTCCTGACTGGACCGTTTAGGAGTCCAGCAGGAGGGCAACGCCCTTTTTCATGCAGAACAGCAAATGTCAATGGAAAAGGCTAATCATTTCATAAGCAACCTTAACAGGAACACTTATAATAAACATCATGAGGCCTGACCATTCTAATCAGTTCATAGATAACCTTCAAACTTATAAAGACATATTTGAAAATTAGGATCTTGTGTTCTGCAAGATGTTATGAAATAATCAAATGAGGATTTACAGCAATATTTGATTTAATACTTAGTTAAATCATCTTAAAAGGTGACAAATTATATCCACAAACTATTTAACTAAATTATTCCTTACTGTATTACAAACTGACTTGTATTAAAATATTTTATTATGAAAGCAGTTATACAATTACATTCCTACATAAATTTACATTCAGATAAATATTTTCACAAGCTTTGCCAACAGAAAGAAACTACTGTTAAAGGAGAAAACAGTGCTTCATACTATAAGTTAGCTTTTTTTTTTTTTTTTAATGTGGAAAAGTACCATCTGTTATCCTCCATTGGTCAGTTTGCAAACCCTATGAGGATCACAAAATGTTCAGTTATAAATAGCATGACTTGAGTACAAATCATTGCGAAACCAAACGTATTTTGTACTATGACAAAATAATGGCCTTGATTCTTTCAATCTACAGTAAATGTAATTGAGCTTGACCTCAAGAAGTCTTTTAACTCTGTCCCACATGGCATACTCATCAACAAGCCAAGAAAATATGGCTTAGGTTGTGCTATTGTTGATTTGATGTAAAAGTCATTGGAGTGTAGTGCTCAAGGAGTAGTTATTGATGGTTCATGGTTGACTAGGATGTATGGAAAGGAATAAAGGAAGCAGTTTATATTTGAACAAGTGGTACTATACCACATTAAAATTAAGAAATAATTTCTAATAGATAAATGGTTGACAACGGTCTATTTACTAACTTCTGACATTATTTACAATTGCAAAGAATGATTATTATCAGTTAGCTTGATAATTTATACTTTCAAAAATGTATTTATATTTTGAATTTATAGATAATTACATATTTATGAGACACAATGCATCATTTTACTACATGTATATACTGGGTAATGGTCAGATACAGGTGATTTGTATATCAATAACCTCAGACATTTGTCACTTTTTTGTGTTGAGAATACTAAAAAGTTATCTTTACTAGCGATTTCAAAATATATAATTAATTTTGTCAACCACAGGTGTTATATTATACAATGAAGGAATATTATGTGTCTTTCTTCCTATCTAGCTGCAATGTCCTCTATACACCCTTTTCCCTTACACCTTTTCTAGGCTCTGGTAGACATTATTTCACTCACAACGTCTATGAAACCAAATTTTTAACCTCCATATGTAAGTGAGAAAATGAAGTATTTATCTTTCTGTGACTGATTTATTTTACTTAATATAATTTCATCCAGTTTCATGCACAGAGCTGCAAAGTGAAGAATTTGATTGTTTTTAAGGAACTTTACATTGAACATGTACACACATGGCAAAACATATATGGTGACATTTTCACTATTGAACACAAACAAAATATTATTACAAATGATATATTTAAAATGTAAATGATAATGTGGCATTATGTAAATGATAAGATGAAATATAAATTTGTTAAACTTTATCCTAGAATAATGAAAATTATTAAATACATAGAAAAGAAAGCAATAGTCCATAATGGATTGTGTTCTCATAACATCCCCAACAACTTCAAAATCCTTAGAGCATTGTTAGGATAGATACTGGGAGAAGAACTACTGAACCCAAAGATATGCAAATATGCATATTCTTTATTATTTATTTATTTATTTATTTATGTTTGGTACTGGGGGTTGAACCCAGGGCCTCGCGCTTGCATGCTCTGGAAGTGCTGGACCACTGAGCTGTATCCCCAGCCCATTTTTTTACTTTTTGAGACAGGGTCTCGCTAAGTTATGCAGACAGCCTCTGGTCTGGAATTTGTGATCCTCCTGCCTCCGCCTCCCCAGCTGCTGGGATTACAGGCTTGCGCCACCACGCCCGGCAAGATTCATATTCTTGAAACACAAAGTTCTATCCCTGCACATACAGAAAAGATACAGAAAAAAAAAATGAAAATGGAAGCACAGTTGGTCATTATATTGCTCAAAAACAATTTAAGAACATGGTAAAGCTTCATTAGAATTCTCTGAAAGGTTCAGATGAAAGGCAGGGGTTGGAGAGTATCGGGAGAGGTTCATCTACAACAATTTTTAAAAAAACTATGAAAAACAAGTTATGGCTTTCTCAAATTGAGTGTAACCTAGTCAGTTCCAAGCTGATTTAAAACTATTTCTAATAATCACAGGCATACAGTAAAACCTACAAAATAAGTTTGACAAGGTTTGTGATATCGCACAGTAACTATTCCAAACTTTAGCTTCTATAACGTGGCATAACTCAACTAATCCCACAAATGTATTGATGTGAGAATAGAAGGGTTAATAATAACTGGTATTCTTTGTCAAGTGTTCACTGTATGAGAAGCACTAAATAAGACTTATTTATTATCCACATAATCCTACAAGACAGATGCTAATATTACATATATTTCACAAATGGAAAAACCAAAGCAGAGTTTAAAGGACTCTCCTTCTCAGGAACACATACCTTTTAAACAACGGAATAAGGTTTTTCTCTTAACTCTTCTCTTGCAGCAGATAAGGTGCTTGTACATCTTACATGAAATCAACCATTAAGACTCATCATAATTATTAATAATTATGGCAATTATTATTATAATCATCTGGTTCTGTTCATATTCTAGAGTCTTACACACAAGCTTGGACAGCTGGATTTAGGAACAGTTTTCCACCTATATTTTATGTTGGTGAGACATGAGAAGATCAGACCACAGAATGTGAAATTTGGGTTAAAAAGTTATAATAGCAATAATAACTCCATTGGGGTCTTAAAATTTTGGAAACAGCTGGATGTGATGGCTTATACTTGTATTACCAACAACTGAGGAGGTGAAGACAGGAGAATCCAAAGTTCAAGGACAAAGGCAGCCTACATATCTATTTTTTTTGTGTGTGTGGTATTAGGGGTTGAACCCAGGGCCTTGCGCTTGCATGCTATGCAAGTGCTAGACCACAGAGCTGCATGCCAGCCCCCCCCTTTATTTTCTTCTTTACTTTTTGAAACAGGGTCTCGCTAAGTTACGCAGACTTCCTCTGGTCTCAAACTTGCGATCCTCCTGGCTCTGCCTCCCAAGCCGCTGGGATTACAGGCCTGTGCCACCACGCCCAGCTGTGCCTACACATCTTAGTAAGATCCTGACTCAAAAAAAAAAAAAAAAAAAAAGTAGCAAATGGGCCGGGGTATAACACAGCACAGACCTCTTGCAAAATATGTGTAAGGCCTTGAGTTCTACCATAAAATATAAAATAAAAATAAAATTTGGGGAATAACTTTGAAATACAAAGGAAAAATATATAGAGGAAATAATTATTATTTGTTTTGTTTTTGTTTAGAAAGGGTGATTATGGATTATTGGTTATTGGTTATTAATAAAATTGCAAAAAGAAATAGCATGAAAATCAAAATATTTTCAATGCAAGAACAAAATTTTAAGTGTCACAGGTACATGATTTCAAAATCAGCTTCTTAATTCCACATTTCTTTGTTTCTTTATTTTTCATTTTTATTTACCCTCTTTCCTCATTAAAGAGAATTTAGGCAAATGCAAATCACTATCCATTAATGGAATTGTTGTTAGGTGCTGTGGAATCAGGTCTGACTCATAGTGACCTTCATAAGATTTTCAATAGCTAATTGTCTCAGGATTGCTGTGGGAGTGGATTGCCATATCCCTCTGCTGTTAATGGAATATTATCTTCTAAAATACAAAGTAGAATCCCTATCTTTGGACTCCATCAGTTACAAATGTAGCTCTTGACAAAAACCAGTAGTGCTGAAAACATTTCATATTTTCAATAAGGTGAGCTCTCTGAAGTTACCTCCTACAGATGTTTTTTCTACTGATCATGCCAAATGTAAGATTTTTGTTCTCAAACTTATATGCCCTTTAAAATTAATTTCAAACAACTATATTCAAGTCATGTGTACATCTTAAGTTTTGCTCACTAGTATGAAATTTTAGTCTACTGCAATGGAGAACAGTTTGGAAATTACTTAATAACAATTTCAAGTACTTATATAATAATGAACTGAAATTATTAGTTTTCATTTTTTTAAATTCTGAATCTAGGTTTTTATTTCATGCCCTTAGTTGTCAATTAACACTATAATGGTGTGTTTCTTTGCATATTATTCCTTATTTTTCCTAAGTCAAACAACACTATTCATTTTACTTAAGGCTATTATTCATTTGATACATATACATATAAGAGGATATATAATGTTTATATGGGGCTGGGATTTAGCTCAGTTGATAGAGCACCACTCTGCAGTCTCTAAGGTCCTGAGTTCGATTCCCAGCACCATAAAAATGGAAGAAGGACATGGCAATCCACTCCCGAGACAATCCCGAAACAATCTGCCATTTAAAAGCCTATGAAGGTCATTGTGAGTCGGACTGGACTCCAAGGTACCTAACAACAAGAACAAGAACAACAACAACAACAATGTCTTTACGGATTATGGGATCAAGATGACTTTTTAAAAGAGACATGAAAGGTAGACATGAAATCCCAGTTATACAGTGTTTGTCTAGCATATTCAGTGCCCTGAGTCCAATCTCCAGCATTGAAAAAATAATAATAAAAGACACAATAAGTTGGAAGAAAGTTAATTATCAAGATAACAATTGTTTAAAACTAGTGTTTTTGCAATTCCTTATATGCAATGTACTAAAGGAGTCCCTGTAGAGTTCTGTGGTTATTGAGGACAATATAAAAACATAATTTGAAAAACATTCAAACATACTTTAAAAGTAAATATGTAGGCAGACTTGGAAGAAAATATGAAGACACTTCAATATAGTCTTTATTCAGACCTCTCTGCCTGGATATATGTTAAAAAGTACACAATTTACACACACACACACACACACACACACACAGTTATATGTACATACATATGGCATAGAAAATATTTTGGCAAATAGTATTTTATCTTTGTCTAAAATTAAAATTCTTATTTTAATATTGTCATTATTTTCAATGGCTGTTTCGGGATTGCCTTGGGAGTGGATTGCCAGGCCCTTCTCCCATTTTTGTGGTGCTGGGAATTGAACTCAGGACCTCAGAGACTGCAGCGCAGCGCTCTACCCACTGAGCTAAATCCCAGCCCAAAATAATACTTACTCAATAACAGGCAAAAATATTGATCTAAAATTTGATAAATATTTTCACACTGAAAGTTTCTTTAAGCCCCTAAATTATTTCTCCCAGTTGCATTTATCATTGCTGACAAGTAAAGCTATATATGTATGTACATATATATATATATATAATTTCTTTCTCTGGAGAATGCCTGCAGTAGACAATGTAAAGAGGAATATTTCCTTTATTAGGACTGCAATTCTTCCTATGCTTTCCTGGAAATTTAAGAAACACTATATTGTTTTCATTGTATTATGGCTGGACTAATCTAATGAAAATACATGTAAAGTATCTAAATGATATCATAAGGGACTGAAGGAACAAATGAGGTTTCCAAGAAGAATTAGATTTAATATCCAGAGTCATCTATACACTAAAGGCTCCTTAACTCCCATCTGCCTGTCTGTTAATCACATGGGAGTATTCTGGATAATTTTAAAAATATAGTTCCATATTCTTAGAATGTAAACCATGTCCTTGTCTTTGGTTAGTTTCATGAGAAAATTTAAATTCTCTTGCAACCCTATAGGAATACATTTTTATTTTCACACATCTATGGTAAGTAATTGGGCTGGGATTTAGCTCAGTGGGTAGAGCGCTGCGCTGCAGTCTCTGAGGTCCCGAGTTCAATTCCCAGCACCGCAAAAATGGGAGAAGGACCTGGCAATCCACTCCCAAGGCAATCCCGAAACAGGCAGCCATTGAAAACCCTATGAGCGTCGCTATGAGTCGGATACCGACTCGACTGCACCTAAGGACAACAACAACAACAATGGTAAGTAATTAAGCCCAAAATTTTAAAAAGTTTCAAGAACTTTGGAATGTGCTGAAAAGAGAAATTTTTACACAATGTAAAAAATTTTGCCATTAAATTTTGAATGTTTATTAACTTTATAAAAAGATTTTTGTATAATTTCTCTTATTACTATAAATGTTTGCCAATTGTCTCAAAGAACATGCAACTTATCATTTCATAAGTTATTTTCTAACTATAGCTTTTAACCAATTCCTAATTCCCCACTTACTGATTTTCAATATGAGAAGTAAATTTCCAAATGCTAAAGTTCAATACTAAATACTTGCTTAACAATATGAAAGAAAAGATATGTTAAAATTCTAAAAAAATGAGAAAAATATATTAAAACCATATTTCAATTAATAGCTAGTAGGGAAGACATTAAATTGCTGTTTCAAACTCATGAAGGTTTTTAATGTTGCATTGTTGCTAGTATAATACTGTATGAAAGACCTATATGAAAGAAAGTTTGCTGGAGGGAGAAAGAAGGAAGGAATGGAGGGCAGCAAAGAAGGAGGGAAAAAGAGAACATAAGAATATACTCTCTCTACACCGGAAGGAATATCATAGATCAGGGCATATACCAATACGAATTTATCCTTTGAAATTGTCCTTCAAATACTTAGGATTTCAACAGACATAGCAAGAGTACACTGTAGATAGAAATTAGAGAATAAGCTTAGAAACATATTTGGAAGGCTAGGAGAATTCAGAATCATAAGCAGTAGGTATTCAAATATTGGAAAATAGTCTGAAAAAGATGATTAAAGGCTAAATTGAGGATTGTAGTTATGATTCTATGCACAATATAATCATATCGGCTTTATCTCGAAACACAAATTTCAGAACACCTTAGTATTACTATCAAAAACTGTATAATTTTTAAAGAATAAACCTATTGTTTGAGTTTGCTTTTATCCTAACTGGGACATTTATGTACTCCCTATAACTTGTGTTTTTTTTTTTTTTTTTTTTTTTTTCAGTACTGGGTGGTTGAACCCAGGGCCTTATACATGCTAAGCAAGTTCACTACCAAAGAGCTTTACCCTCAGACCCCCTTTTATTTTTTACTTTCAGACAGGGTTTCATTAAGTTGTACAGACTGCCCCTAGTCTCAAATCCCCTATTCTCCAGCCTCAGCTTCCTGAGTAACTGTGATTATAGGCCTCTGCCACAGGTACTAATTTTAAATATTAGAAAAAAGAAGATAAAAGTTTTCACTGTGCACTTACTCTTATGGACTTAAAAATGCATTTTGTTTACCTTTTATGGAGGAGATTTTCTTACTATGACAAGGATTTCTCAATTTCTGATAAATTTTAATGATGTGATTATCAAAGTAAGGTATGATTAAGAAGATCATGGTTAATATCAGTACCTTTGAACTATGGAACTTTTTATACATTTCAGGCTACTGGTCCCAACATACTTCTAAACTGTATGTCACTCTCCATTATAAAGCAGATAATTATACTGTAATTCATTTCATCTACTTATCTGACAAATACAAAATTCTCTTTATGTTTTAGGAAGTTTGAAAATTTCTAGAAATAAACATTGAGCATACAAGATTTGGTATTTGTCTTAGTGCAAGTATAATCTTACAATATTTTCTCCCATCACAGATGGACTTCCATGGGTCTCTCATGTTTCTGAATGTCATAGATCAGCTTTACATCTACCTTGTATATATGAAGATACCATGTATCTTCATATATATGTATATATACACATACATATATATACATATATGTGTTTATATATGTGTGTGTATATATACACATATACAAACACATGCATATATACATATATGTGTATATATATGTGTATATGTATATGTGTGTACGTGTATATATATACATATATATTTATGTATATATGACTGGAGTTAAATCCATAGCACTGCAAAAATGGAAGAAGGATGTGACAATCCACTTCCGAAGCAATCCCAAAACAATCAGCCACTGCAAACCCTGTAAGGATTGCTGATTCAGTTATGACTCAATGGAACCTAACAACAGCATACATACATATATATTTATATACATATATACATACATATATATATATATATTTCTTATTTTTTCCCAATAATAGGGTGTTGAACTCAGGGTCTCACACAAGCTTTTATAAGCACTCTACCATTAAGTCACACTCCCAGCCCACCTTTTTACTTCTTTTTTAATTTGAGTCAGGGTCTCACTAAACTGCATAGACTGCCTCTGGCCTTGTACTCTCAATCCTTTGGCCTTGGCTTTGTGAGCTGCTGGGATTACAGGAGTGCACTGCCTGGATGGGCTATTTTTCAGGAATATCTGTATAGCAAATAATCTTAGAAGATATGCTGTCTTGGTCCAGGACAGAGAAAAATTTTTCCTGACCAGAAAAATAGAGATAATATCTTCCTCTCATACAAAGGTTAAGATGTTTATTAGTAGCCTCTTTAAAATATTGGATTTTCTAAGTTCCTGGTTTCTTAATTGTGATACAAATCCATCACTTGTAGGTCACCTTCTTGAATCCACTTGTGCATCACTGTCATGGGTTATGGGGATGAAAAACTGAATCAGTGCCTACTGGGTCTTTCTCCCCATGTGGGACAAAGAATATTAAGTAAAATATATTTTTAAATAAAATATGAGCAAGGAATACTAATAGGAACTTTTAGGTGTGACCCCTTGGGCTGATTCAATGCACTATTTCTGTTTGTACTTCTTAATGTACAGTAGGGATTGCTGAGTTATGTACTTGTTCATCTCATCCCACAAGTACCCAAAGATTTTTTTTCTGATCTGAGAAGAGCTACAGGAAGAGAGATACTAACAGGACACATTCATCTGATATTTGTTACTAAAGAATTGATTAGAATACTGTCATGTCATAAGTTAGTGAAAGCTAGACATTGAATAAGAGAGACAGGAGAAAAATGATGCTTTTGAATTATGGTGCTGGAAATGAATATTGAATATACCATGGACTACTAAAAGAATCAACAGATGCATCCTAGGTGAATTGAAACTAGAGTGCTCCTTGGAAGCTGGGGTAGCTAGCCTCCATCTTGTGTATCTTGGACATGTTGTCATTAGGGACCTACCCCTGGAGAAGGACATAATGTTTGGCAGTGGGGCAGGTCACAAAAAGAGAGGAAGACCTTCTACTAGATGGATTGATGCAGTGGCTGAAACAATAGTCTTACATAAAAAGATCAGATCATATGCTTGGCACAGAGTTAGAGAGTCTTTTGTTCTGTTGTACATAGGGTCTCTGTGAGTCAAACCCAACTCAAAGGCACCTAACAACAATGAGTGTCCCCGCCCTGTGATATCAAAATTTATAATATAATAGTTAAAAAGGAGGAAGTTAATTTAAAAAGCCTTAGGTAACAATTGTAAATGGTATACCTGTGAAAATTTTTACATTAAACATGAATTTATACAATAAAATAAAAATAATTTTGATTTCTTTAAAAAAAAGACTTCTACAGAATCACTTCCATGAACACCTTAACTTTATATGAAAATATGATAGACTACCTAGGGAGCTTGTCAATAGGTTAAAATCTCACATTCTTTACAATTATTGAAAGGGGATTATTGGAATTTTTCACTCTGAGAATGTATACCATGTACTTATTTCTTTTATAGATAATTTTGATCAATGTGATCACTCAAATTTAGGTTACATTCAAATTTTGTGTTCTGTGCTATAAATAATATATTTTGCTTTTATCCAAAAGTTTTGACTGTACTTTTATGTTACACATAAATAATTAATACCCATATTTACCATGTATATTTCTTGTTGAAGAGAAGAGTTTTAAAAAACTTTCTAGATTTTCTCTGGTTTGTAAAACTCTTCATAGTATGAGTTAATCATAAATTTGAAATTAAATATAATTTATCTCTTAAAGTTTTCATGAAGATGCAGTAGGAAAACCCTCATAAAGTGTTTAATGCACTGCAAGGCACACAGTATTCCATAATATTACTTATTAGTCATAATTATTGTCAGTTGTCAATGAACTTTAAATTGGGAAGATTTCCAAAAATAATGTTTTGATCTGGAATTTAAGAGTGTTTTCTTTCCTATAAGAAATTTCTTCTTTTAGTTTGTCAATACAAAATGCATGTACAAGCAATTTTGTGGCATCAATAGATGGTGCTTTGCAATTATAACCATGCTTCATTTTTTATTTCAGGAATAAATACATTGTATTAAAATTTGCTTTTTGTTGGGTGCGGTGACTCACACCTGTAATGCCAGTGACATGGGAGGTAAAGGCAGGAGGATTGAGAATTCAAGGCCAGTGGTAGCTTATATAACTTACTGAGATCCTGACTCAAGATAAAAAAGTAAAAAACTGGACTAGAGGTGCAGCTCAGTGGGTGCAAAACATGTATGAGGCCTTGGGTTCAAAACAAAGTACCACACACAAAAATAATAATAATAATAAAGAAAGAAAAAAAAAGAAAAAGAAAAAATTACTTTTTTTTTAAATGCCTGCCCCTTAGACTTTGACCATCTCAAGGACAAGGATAATGTGTTTTCACCTTTGTATTTCCTATAGCAAGCATGTAAACTTTGACAGAGTGAATTCATGTTTGTTAAAAGAATACAAGAAAATATGAATTTGTGAAATGTTTATTACATTTTTCTATATGAGAGACATTTACATTTATATTAAAATACTATTTAAGCATTCATTAGGAAAATATATATTTTGTGTATTTTAGGAACAGTTAAGTGTTTTTCAATTTTACAAAGAATACAGAGTTATATAAAGAATTGATTCCTTTATAACCAAGGATATTATATGATCATAAAAATGAATTGTCAGACTGTTGCACTCTTAAATCAAGGAATTGAGAGAAAACATACTTTAACTATTTGGGTAGAGAAGTACTCTTCATTATTTTAAAATCAAGATCATGACAATCATTCAGACGTTTAAGCATGACTAAAAACACAATTTTGAACCTTGGAACAAAGCAGATCAAAATGCCATATATATTTTAGTATGTTGAGAAAGAGAGATAATTCGGAAATGTGAGGTTTAAAAATGTATGGCTTTTATAATGTATAAAATGAATATTTAAATATAGCCCATTCAAAATATAAACATCAAAAGAGAAATAAAATTCAAGTGTGCAACTCTGGGTTCAAATCAATTACTTATGATTGTTAGGCTATGTAAATCAATATCTGTATTGTATGCAGTAACTAAGGAATGATGCATAGCTTGAACCCTCCCAGATAGTGAGTTAAATCGATTTGAACCCTTTTGTTTCAACATTAATTTTGGTCTAGATGTACATATTTATGGAGTAAACATTGAAAATAGCTACTATGAGATGTAGGGAGGAAAATACACAAAGTTCACCTAATTTAACATCTTCAACTCCAGTATATATTTAGGATATAAACCTAATCTACAGCTACATTGTGCCTTTTCTTTCTGATAGTGAAAAATCTAGACACTGTAAAAGAGAGCATATATGAGAACTAATGGATTAGAGAGAGCTCTAAAATGAAGCATGTTAAAAATTTCTGAGATATGACTGACCATATAACAAAAAGTACCTCAAAAGTAGATATCCATAGAAATATGCTGTGAGATAATTTTCAGAATGAAGACTAGCTTTGACATCTTTCATGCCTCTCCCAAATTGCAGTCACTGTCAATGTCTCACTGAAAGAAAATATTGTAGAAATTTCTACTACAACTTTATCTGAACCCTGAAAACCAGTAAGTCTCATATGCTTAGCCATCACATCTTGTTGCTATGGAAAGGACTTCAGACAGAATTCTCTAATGCAGAAGCTCTCAGGACTGTTTTTCTTCTTTCTTTATGCTCCTTAATGACTTTGCACATTAATGACTTGCTTTGATGTTTGCTTGATTATGCATTACAGTTCAATTAGTTGAGTCTACCTGCGTATTCTTCCCTAAATCATCTATTTTCCTATTATGTAGATTTATGAAGAATCATCTTCAACATTTTATGAATGCAACAAATTGATTAAGTTGACAAAATGAACTTAAGTTTCTTCCCTGTTCATCTGTGGTCTATAGCAAACATATGGACCCCATGGATTCTAAGATGGAAGATCCATACTTGGAGGATAGTGTTTCTTTTGAAATTAAACGTTAATAATTTAGGATAGAGATGAAGCCAGAATTACTGAAAATAATATTAAAAAGTTAAATATTAAAAAGTTAGTTGAGGTATAATAATTGAAATATCAATGTGAGAGGCATACAAACTAGAAGTAAAGCCTTAAATGCATATTGTAGAATATGTTCTCAGTCATTTGGGTTTTGAAGTGAAATCTATTCTGGAAATGTTTGTTTATACTGTCCTTCCTACAGACCAAATTAACATCATGACCTCATGTACTTACTCAAATGTCTATCCTGGATTTTGTGAATATATTATATTATGTGCTGCATGGATAACAAAAAGCATGGTATGGGAGCTTATTTTCCTTTTAAAATAATAGGCACAGTCTATTGTTGGTTGATTAAAATGCAACTATCATACTTACCCTCATGTGCCTATCAGCTTGTTGTACTGTGGGGGCTTGCATGTTGCTGTGATTCTGAAAGCTATGCCACTGATAACTCAGACACCAACAGGGCCACCTATGGTGGACAGTTTTCTGCTGAGCTTCCTGACAATGACAGACTAGGGAGAACGACCCAGCAACCCACTCCCAATACAATATAGCCATTTCAAATTTTATTAATAGTAGAGTACTATCAAATATAGTGCCAGAAAATGATTCCCCCAGTCTGGAAGGCATTCAAGAAACAACCAGGGAAGAGTTACCTTCTGAAAGTAGAGTTGACCTTAATGATGGGAATAGAGTAAAGCCCCTGGGACTTCTTTTTGCTGATGTGACACAACTCAAAGTGAGAAGAAACATATTGACTGCAACAATGGCTCAAATATAAAAAGATCTTGTGCATGGCACAGTGCTGAGTAGTACTTCATTCTGCTATAATTAGGGTCACAATGAATGGGACTTGACTCAATGGCACCTACCAACAACACAATACTTAGACTGCTTTTCTTTTTTAATTTTTCTTTTTCTTTTTGTTGTTTTCTTTTATTTTTTTTCTGGTAATTGGGAATTGAACTCAGAGCCTTGCACATCACACATACTTTGTAAGTGTACTATAACTGGGCTGAACCTCCAGCCATTTATTTGTTTGTTTACTTATTTATTTATTCATTTATAGTCAGATCTCACTAAATTTTATGGGCTGCCTTTGGCCTCCAGCTCAAGATACTCCTGCCTTCCCCTCCCAATTCACTAGGACTATACATGTGTGCCACTGTGCCTGGCAGCCAATATTTAGAATTCTTATGAATGTTTGCTCCCTTTTTAGAAACATGTATGTTTAAAATATGGTATTATATTAACTATTATGCTAGGTATTATGGCACCTAGCAACAACAACACGATGATGATGTATAACATCCTTAAGTTACCATCACAACTATTGTATGACATGATTTTATTAAAAATTAGTATTCTTTATAAGACCTATAATCTACATCATTTTCTTCCCCCTCTCTCACTCCTTCCTTCTTTTCTTCTTTCCTTTACTTCTTCTTTCTTTCTTCCTAAAAGACACTATTATAGAGTCTTGACTTCTCTTCCTAATTTAGTACAAACAATCAAATTGAGTGTTCTTATTTCTAACCCCTCCCCCCAAAATAAAACAAAAAAGATCCTCTAACTGGAGTGCCACAGTCAAAACAAATGATAATATGGGGATCCTTCCATACATTCCCATTGTGAATGGCTGAACTGAAGAGAAGTGATCAACTAAGTATCAAGGTTAACAAAACAAGCCAAAATAAAAGTAATGGTCAAGGCTTCCTTCATTTACTGGAATAATATAAGCAAGAACATAGGTTCTTCCAGTGGTCTCTTTTTACCACAAATGTCACTGGGCAAGGATCAAATGTATTAGCATAGATAGGGGAAATAGTCTATTTCCAAGAAGCCCTGAAAAAATCTGATTTGCTATTGTGTGGACCCTGGTGCTTAGGAGGAAAGGTTAAGAATGGAAAAAGAATGAATACTGTGTTACAGTTGAAAAAAATATTTTAAAGACTCCCCTGTCCCCAAGTAAGTTGATCTCTGCCAAGTCAGAGGGCCTGTAAGAAGAGGATTGTGACTGGTGGTGCCTAGGTTAGAAATGAGTGTGGCTGAACAGTGGATTCTGGATTTTTGACTCTGACTTTCTTCAGAGGCTGCTATGCAATGAATGCACCAAGCCTGGGATTAAAAAGGAAAACTTTCTGTTCGAATAGTATTTGCCTTTTCATAAAAGACTCTGAGGGTTGAGGTTTATATCAGTTGGTAGAGTGCTGCTATGCACTCTCTGAGTCTCTGGGTTTAATCCCCAGCACTGCAAAAATGGGAGAAGGATGTGGCAGCCAACTCTTGAAACAATCCTGAGAAAACAGCCATTGAAAAGCATATGAAGATCAATATGAGTTGGAATCAATTCAATAACACTTAAAAACACCTGAAAATGACCTTGAATTTTGAGCAGCTAGAGTAAAAGGAAGACATAAAACAGCTAAAGAACTAAACAGATTTCAAAGAGTGGCTCGTGAAGAAAATATCATATATTATAATGACATATACAAAAAGCTAGAGATGGAAAACCAAAAGAAAAGAACACATTCTGTTTTTCTCAGGCTTAAAGAATTGAAGAAAAATTCAAGCCTCGAGTAGCAATACTGAAAAATATTAAACAACATAGGAAATGTCAAAAGAAGATGGAAGGAATACACAGAATCATTATCATTACACCAAAAAGTGTGGTACATGATCAACCATTTTAAGAGGTTGCATATGATCAGAAGCCAATGTTACTGAAAAAAGAAATGGAAGCTGCTTTGAAGGAACTGTTGAAACACAAGACTCCAAGAAGTGATGGAATACCAATAGAGATGTTTCAACATACAGATACAGCACTGGCAGTGCTCACTTGTTTATGCCAAGAGAGGTGGAAAACAGCTACCAGGCCAATTAACTAAGAGAGATCCATATTTGTGCCTGTTCTCAAGAAAGGGGATCCAACCAAATGTGGAAAATATTGAACAATCTCATTAGTATCACACACAAGGAAAATTTTGCTAAAGATCACTCAAAAGTGACTATAGTAGTACATAGACAGGAAACTGCCTGAAAATTAAGCTGGACTTAGAAGAAGTTGTGGAATGAGGGACATCATTGCTGATGTCAGAAGGTTATTAGCCGAAAACTTAGAAGACCAAAAAGATGTCTTTCTATGTTTTATTGACTATGCAACGGCATTTGTCTGTGTGGATCACAACAAATTGTGGATAACATTGTGAAGAATGAGAATGCCAGAACACTAAATAGTACTCATGAGGAATCTGTACACAGACCAGGAGGCAGTTGTTTGAAGAGAACAAGGAAACAATACTTGGTGTGTGTCAGGGCTGTATACTTTCATCATATCCCTTCAGTCTCTATGCTGAGCAAAAAAAAAAAAAAATGAAAGATTGATTTTATGAAGAAAACCGTGGCATCGGAATGAAGGAAGATTCATTAACAACCTACATTATGGAGATGACACAACTTTGCTTGCTGAAAGTGAAGAGGATTTGAAACATTTACTGATGAAGATGGAAGAACACAGCCTTCAGTAGGGACTGCACTTCACTGTCAAGAAAACAAAAATCCTTACAACTGGGTCAGTAAACAATTACATAGTAAATGGAGAAAAGATAGAGGCTGTCCAAGATTTTGCTTTACTTGGTTCTACAGTCAAAATCCATGAAAGCAGCAGTCAAGAAATCAAAAGATGCACTGCATTTGGAAAAGCTGCTATAAAAGATCTACTAGGTCAACTCAAACATGGAGATGAAGACCAAACAGGACCAGTGTTACCTCCTCAGAACTGAGAAGTTTAGATAAATAATCCACTAGCAACCTTCATCAATGTCCCAACGCTTCTGCAAGCATTTCTAAGATCCACAGGCAAAGCATCTCAAGAGACCCTCAACTCTCACAAAAGTTCCACCATCATCCCCTGAGAGTGTTCCATAGATTCTTCTACCACCTACTGAAATGTCCCCACAGGATCTTCAGTGATTTTTTTTCTCCTTCAGTATGTTATACTGCTTAATCCACCACCCTACTTTCTGCACTGATTAGTTAATAGTTGACCTGGTGAAGGTTGAGTTGTCATAGTGAGAACTCCTCATCCATCCAACTGACTTATCCAGACAAAGAATCTTGCCTCCAAATAGAATAGTTTAATGCCAGTTCTATTGATGAGGGAAAGAGAGCTGCAAATGAAAAGGCTATTCCTGAATCACACACATATATTCCTGAGTCTTTCACATATATTTAGTGAGAGGCATTGAAAGGTGATTTTATAGCAAATGTCTGTGGCACACACCTATTTTCTCATCAGTTTGGAAGGTTGAGGCAGGAGGATTGTGAGTTGGCGACCAGAGGCAGCCTGTGCAACTTAGCAATACCTTATCTCAAAATAAATTATAAAAGGGGCTGGTCAGTGGTAGAGCACATACCTAGCTTGACCAAGGCCCTGGATTCAAACAACTAATAGTGGGGAAAACAAAAAGTAGCTTTGTTCGGACACATTTTCTAGAGGTAAGACCCACTGCCTCTATCACCCTAATTACTCCATTTGGCACAGTGAGGGGGATATTTTTTTCTAATCTGTGTGGAAGGTTAGAGGTGAGGCTGGCCAGATTCTTTTCTATATTGTTTGTAGAATTTGGGGAAGCATACTAATTGTATTTCTGTCCTCAACATTTAAAATTGTCCCCTATCACATGCACATTAATTATACCTATGTCATATGCACTTTATCCATAATAAGACTCCTTGATTGTAACCATATTTATTTAGAAGTGACTATTTTTCAAAAGATATTTATTTAACCTTGGAAGATCAAATTTCTCCTAATGCTTGATTGTTACTTTTAGTAAGTACAATCATTTAAATACATGTTGTATTTCCAATTGACAGTTGACAGCAATACAGTTCAGAAAATTTTACTGCTTATAAGCAGTAAATCATATTTAGGGAATAATAAATTTACTGAAATAATTTTATAGTGCCATTCTTAATTAATTGGTAAATGAAATAATGTAGTGAATGACTATGTTTCCTATGTACTATGCAAAGGATATGATAAACACATATGGGATGTGTTAACAGGATATAGCTTGTTTTCCAGAATGCTGTATCTAGTTGATGATTCACACAGAAAAAATAAATAAATAAGCATTTCCAAAATAAGTGTGTCTATGAATCACTTCCTTCACACAGGTGACTGGACTGGAGCAGAAAACATGTGCAATTTAATAGATCAATTTTGTCCTTGAATTCAATAAGTAAGATAGAAATATAGTCAATCAGAGGGGTCACTAAAAAAAGAAATGAAAACCTAGGAATTTCAGAATGATCATTTATCCAGGGAAGCACCAAAATTTTTGGTTTGATCAAAGAACAACAAAGCTGATGAAGATGAAGAAAGATAAATATGAGGATTCAAATATATACATACATATATACATACATATATACATATATATGCCTGCAGCCGTAGCCCTGTGGAATCCGACCCCATCAGATCTCGGAAGCTAAGCGGGGTCGGCCTGGTTAATACCTGGATGGAAGACCGCCGGGAACATCAGGTGCAGCAGGTTTGGGAGAAGGACCTGGCAACCCCCTCCCAAAAATCAATCTGCCATTGAAAACCCTATGAACAGCAGAGAAGCACTGACAATAGTGTTTCCCCTGTTGTACAGAGGGTCGCTATGAGTCATATACCGACTCAAAGGCACCTAACAACAACAACAACAACATACACACACACACACACACACACACACACACATACACACACATATGAATGATTTCAACTGCCTTCTTAGGCTCTTTCAATTTTTCTAATATGCATGTGTATTCACAATTTAATATGGCTGAAATTGGAATGTGACTTCTAATTAATGGTGTCTTATAATAGCTGTTGTCCAGGTAACAGTAGGAATATAATTCTCATTACATAAGCTTGTGTGAAATTAGTCATACTTATTCATGTGTTTGTAATGGCAGTGAAATTACCTGAATTTTCTTATGACATGTGTTTAGTGAGATACCAGTTAAAAAGTTACACTATGGTAATACATGAAAAAAATGTGTAATGTGAATAGTAACAGCATGGAAACAGAGGAGTGAGTCACAAATATGATATTGGTGGAGCAAATATTTGTCATTGTTGGATGACTGACAGAAAATTTTCCTGACAAAACAATAAGAAGATATACAATCACACACAAGGCAATACAACAAAGCCAAAAGACCTTTCTAAATGCTTTGGAAAACTGTTAAATTTTTCAAAGCATAAAGGCATGTTGTGTGACATGTTCATGTATCTCACAGAACTATCTTTAAGGTCTCAAACATAAATTTTTCAGAAATTTCTTGCTTAGTGGGTAAATTTTTTTAAACTTCCAAAGACACGTAATTCAACTGAAGACAAGAGATAGCATGAGAGAGCTTAGTCAAATAATAAATGTTAAGAAATATCAGTAATATCAAACATGCAAAATGTACTGTTAATGCTAAATGTATTGAAGAGACCAATAACATGTTGTTGTTGTTAGGTGCCTCGAGTTGGTATCTGACTCACAGCGACCCTCATAGGGTTTTCAATGGCTGACTGTTTCGGGATTGCCTTGGGAGTGGATTGCCAGGCCCTTCTCCCGTTTTTGCGGTGCTGGGAATTGAACTCGGGACCTCAGAGACTGCAGCACAGCGCTCTACCAACTGAGCCAAATCCCGGCCCCAATAATATAAAGATTGATTATAAAATGAAGCACACTAATATAAATTACTGCTTAATAATAAATTTTTAAAAATTCATTGTCACCATATTTGATTTTAAACCACTGATTAAAATCATACACCCAGCTCAGTTGCTATAACACGGTGCTCTGAACTTTCTGAGGAACCCAGGTTCAACCCTCAGCACCTCAAAAATGGGAAAAGGATGTGGCAATCCACTCCCCAAAACAGTCTGGAAACAATGAGCAATTGAAAACCCTAAGAGGGCCATTATGAGTCAGACCCAAGTAAATGGCAACAACAACAACATGTTACTGTGAAAGCAAACAATATTAAAAATGTAGAGAGATAATAGCTGAACTTATTAAACTTGTTCTTTCATACAGTCCAGGAGCTTTACATAAACACAAAGTAGGTTAGTTCTTAATTCATTTGAAAGAATATATCTGATTATTCAAATGAGCATACCAAGAAATAAGGAAGCAGTCTTTATTAGTATCAGCATAACTGGACAACTGCACAATACTAACATTTCAATTCTATGAACTTTAGTATAGAGACAAAAAATATAGTATATTGTGTTATCCTAGTGTTATTACTCTATTGATTTTTTAACCAATCTACTCTTTATTTCTATTAATTAACTTAGGGCTTATATATTTATGTAAAGTACATCATTGATGCCTGGAGAAAAAGGAAAACTTTAGCACTAGCGTTTTTCAGAGTTTGTCCATTGTGACTTTGGAAAACATATAAAGTCATGTCAGATTATATGTGATCCTATCCTGGCAGTCAGTCACTTTTACAGGTAATACTTTTCTGAAAAGCAAGCTGTAATAGTCAATTTTAATAGAGTAATTTTTACATCTAAATTTTTAAAGAAATGAAACTAAGTCATCAGGACAATTGTCTCATTCTTCAATTTCCTGTGAGATTTTATGTGTTTAACATTCAGGTGAAATAATTTTCAAGAGGCCTGGAAAATGTTGCGCAATAACATATTGACTGTATTTTTGCTTTCTTGTTTGTGTTTGCATTCAATAGATTGAATAAGAAACAACATATCGATGTGGTGTGGTGGTACATGCTTATAATCCCAGAGACTCAGGAGGTGAGGCAGGAGGACTGCAAATTCCAATCCAGAAGCAATTTAACAAGGTAATTTAGGAAGATCTTATTTCAAGATAAAAAAATAACAAAGGGGGATAGCGAGTGCAGCTCAGTGAAAGAGCTCTTCCATAGTATGCAGAAGCACCTGAGTTCAAACTCCTAGTACTGCAAACAAAACAAAAACCAACAAAAGAAGAAAAAGAGAAATATGAAATATTATGAAATATTTTTCCTATCTAATATCTGTTAATTTTCAAATCATATTGTAGTTTCTGCCTGCAGCTGTACCACTGTGGCGTCCAATCCTGTCAGATCTCAGAAGCTAAGCAAGATATAGCCTGGTTAGTCCTTAGATAGGTGACCACCTGGGACTAAAGGGTGCTGCAGGCTTGGAGAAGGACCTGACAGCCCATTCCCAAAAGCAGTCGGGCACAGTGTCGAGTAATGTTTTGTCTGTTGTACATATAGTTGTTATGAATTGGACCTAATTCAGGGGAACTTAACAACAACCACATGTAGTTTCTAATATTTTGTGATATTTTTATTCAGCAGTTTATTTTCATCATAATTTTATGCTCAGATCATTTCTATTGTAGTAAGAACATTTGACAGGTGATCTACTGTCTTAATACATTTCCAAGCACACAATGCAATGTTGTTAACTACAGGCACAATATTGTACACTGGACCTCTAGAACCTATTCCTCTTGCATAATAGAAACTTTATACACTTGAATAGCAACACCCAATTTCTCCCTCCCCCAAGACTCTGGCAACCACCCTTCCCCTCTCTATTTCTTTGAGTATGACTACTTAACATATAACATATAGTATATCGATGGGTGAATGGATAAAAATAATGAAGTATGTAAACAAAATGGAAGAGCATTCCGTCTCAAAAGGAGGTGTGTGCATATTATGGTATAGTCTTCAGCATGAAAAAGAAGGAAAGCCTTTAGTATAAGATACCATGGATATAGCTTGAAGATTGATAGCTTGAAGAGAAATAAATTAATTGCATAAAGACAAATGTGTGATTTCACCAGTATGTGTGAGATGGATAAATCCTGGATAAAGTTCTGTGTGCACTTCTTGATGTTATGTGCCTTCAAGTTGGATCAAACTCATAGCGATCCTATGTACAATAGAATGAAACACTCCCTGACACTGTGCCATGCCCAGCATTATCATCAGAGTTTCTCTGCTATTCATAAAGTCTTCAGTGGTAGCTTGTTTGGGGAGTGGATTGCCAGGTCCTTCTCCCTTGAGTGCAACACCTGGTATTCCCACCTGGTCTCCACCTTGCTTAGTTTCTGAGATCAGCTATGAGCCAAAATAAATGTATCCTACTTTAAGTTGCTTCTCCCAAGTATTTTGTCACAAGGAAGAGAATAGTAACTATCTATATGTGCAATTAGAGAATACATCTGACTGAAGATGTGGCCATTACTGATTTATTGGTTTAAAGATCAATGTACACTTGAAGTATCAGACACCCACATATTTAACGATTCACAGCTTCTGAAGATAGTCTGTAGTGCAGTACCTCCACTGTAATTATAATCTTCAAAGTCTGACTTTAAGAGTATCTTTTACTTCATTTGTTATATAAGAAATGGCTTAAGGTATAGGGAGAGAAGTAATTTTTTGCTATTTTAATTTTAATAATTTAAGAACTATCCTACATTCATTGAAAGATCAAGTTATGATGATCTACACACTAAAGAGTACTTATACCATTTGAGACTGAAGAATTAAATGATGAAAAACTCTGAGATAATCTTAGATCTTATTTCCTTCATACTCAGTGTTGTATATTATTCTCTGAAAAGATCCCTCATGATTTAAATGCATTGCAAGAGAAGAAAAAAATTAGAACAGAAATGGATGGGCATTGTATTATGTACTTCCAATAAAAAGATGTTTCACAGGTTTTAACTTGTCTTGAAGAAAATCTTCAAAAATTATTTTTTTTGCTTATTTTTTTCTAGTAGCCAAATATTCCTATCTTAATTGCCAGAGAAAATTTTCTCTTAATTGAAGAGAAAATATTTTATAGTGAATCCAACATATTCAAAAGAGGTTTTTTTTTTGTTTGTGTGTGTTTTTGTTGTTTTTTATTTATGTTTTAAGATGCAATTTAGCCCAAGCTGGCCTCAAACTGTTAATCCTCCTACTTCTGCTTCCTGAATTCTGGGATTACCATCATGCACAACCACAGCCAGCTTTAGATTTACTTTTAAACCTATTATATTTATATTTTTATTTAATTTTACTGGTATATATTATACTGTTATACTGTTATTGTTATTGTTATGATTTATATTGTTAATAAATCATGAAAACTCTTTTTACATAAAGTCTAAAACAGTTTCACTTATGCATAAGTAAATTTTTCACTGATGATGGTTTAAAAATTCTTAGAAATACTATGACTAATTTCAAATAAGCCTTAGTGTACACATTTTGAAACAAAGAAAGTAAATTCTATACATGTAATTATATTGTCTTGTTAGATTTTGCTTTTATGAAAAGATAAGCTAATAATGATGAATCTTACCTCAGTATATTCATAAGTACACATTTCAAACCTAGACACCATGGCACATGCCTGTAATTGCAGTGATTTAGGAGAATGAGTGGGAGGATCATGACTTTGAGGCCAGGCACAGACTGTGCAACTTAATGAGACCATATCTCAAAATTAAAAAAATTAAAAAGGGACCCTGGATGCAGCTCAGTGCTAGCCTGCTTGTAAAATATGTGTAAGGACCTGGGTTTAGCTCCCCCAGTACAAAAAAATAAGAATAATAGAGTGGAAAAATTTTATTATGTCACTCCTATTTTTATATGATTACTCAGGGGTATGTTACCTATGTATTCATTATTAATCAAAGTAAATGGAAAATATTTACATTTAGAAAAAAATCATTTGAATGATGAAAAAGAGTTTCAATTAAAAATTGTTTTCCAGTGTAAAAATTCTTTTTTCTTCTTCCATAGTTGTTAGGTACTATCAAGATGAATCCAACTCATAGCAACCATATGTGCAACAGAATGAAATAGGTACTATATCCAACAGACCTTCTCTGCTATCCATAAGGTTGCAATGGCTGACTATTTCAGGAGTGGGCTGTCGTGTCTTTCTTTCATTTTCCAGTGCTGAAGATTGAACACAGGATCTCAGAGTTCACTGAGCAAGCACTCTACCAACTGAGCTAAACCCCACCCCTTTTTCCATAGTTGTTGTTAGGTGCGCTGGAGTCAGATCTGACTTACAGCAACCCTATACACTCATTCATAGGGTTTTCAATGGCTGATTATTTCAGGGTTGCTTTGGGAGTGGGCTGCCACATCCTTCTCCCACTTTTGTGGTGCTGAGGATCGAATCCAGGGCCTCAGAGACTGTACAGCAGCACTATACCAACTGAACTAAATTCCAGCCCATAGATACTAAAAAGTGTGGTGTTCTGAGATATCCTTTTGTCTACTCCAATACATATATTTAGTGTATGGCTAGTCATAACAATGTAGTCAATATGAACTACATATCATGCCATGCACTGGGAATACAATTACAATAAAGTTGATTTAGTCTGCATCTGCTGAACACTGTGTTTCATTCAACAAAATTTTGGGACAACAAAAAGTAGATATAGATATCAATGAGAAACTCACTGCTATCACAACACAGAATTTCAGTCTTCCAAATAACAAACTCACACGCACATACACACACACACACACACACACACACACACACAAGCGCAAGTATACATACTACCTTTTAAAAACAGCATTACCATATACATATTACATTATAATGCCTTTATTTGGCCATTTTCAAAATTAAAACACAGAAGTTTTCATTAAGGTTAGCAAACTAAAATGCGTGAGCTCTTGTTATTAGGTGTCCTTGAGTTGGGTTTAACTCATAGTGACTCTATATACAATAGAATAAAGCACTCCCGGACACTGTGTCATGCCTGGCACTATGTCAGTGATTCTCTGGTATTCATAGTGTTTTCAACAGTTGATTGTTTCAGGAGTAGGCTGCCAGGTCTTTCTCCCAAGCCTAAAGCACCAAGTCCTTCTCCCAAGCCTACAGCACCCAGTATTCCCAGGCAATCTCCCATCCAAGGACTAACCAGGCCCTACCCTGCTTAGCTTCCAAGATGTGACAAGGTCAAATCCCAAGGTGGTAATTCTGTAGATGTGTATATTACACACACACACACACACACACACACACACACACACTGAGAAAGAGAGACAGAAGAGACCGAAAAGAATAGGAAGTGAAAGGAAGGGATGGGAAGTAAAGGAAAGGGAAGGAAAAGAGAGGGGAGGGAAGGGAAAGGAAGGGAAGAGAAAGGAAGGGAAGAGAAAGGAAGGGAAGAGAAAGGAAGGGAAGAGAAGGGAAGGGAAGTGGAAAGGAAGAACGGAAAGATTATCCACCTTCTTCTTTGGGGACATTTAATATTTACCTTACATCAGTATGAAAGTTCTTAATGCTTTACTTAAAGCTTAAAAGACCAACAACAATCCCAAAAAATCAATATCCAATTATATAGCTTTGAAATTTTGCTCTTGGAAGTTCTATTGGCAGTGTTTCTGAAAGTCAGTAATGAATTATGGATCAACAAACTCAATGATTTTAGATATTACTTTCTTAAATATTAACATTAAACAACAACATTTGTTGACACTTGATCTTCCTATTTTAAATCTTTTCAATTTCAGTTTCTTAGATTGTACTTTCTTATTCTTCTTTTATCCTTCTGAGTTCTAGTTTATGCTTATCTTCTTTTTAATGGAAAGCATTAGCTATTATTCCATCCGTTTTCCACTTTAAATTAAAAGTCCTCCATTTATTGATGACAAAGTCTCTGTATTATGTCTTCTATGTTTTAGTTTTTATTTCTACTTCTTTATAAAACAACATATTCCTGATATCCCAACTACATTCAAAATGCCTGAGGAGAATTTAATTTAGATTTGTTAAAGCTATACTAAACTCAGTATGTCGAAAAGTAGACTCGTATTTTCTCTCCAGACTGGTTCTCTTTCTTATTTTATTTCCTTCAATGGAAGGGCTATAACTCAGGCTCAAAGCCTTTAAGTCAACTTTGTTTTCTTTATCACTTTCCCCTCACATCCAATCAATTACTAAGCTTTCTTTCTTCTACATCTGAAGTACTTCTAACTTTTGTCTTTTCTACAGCCACTTTCTTAGATGAGGTTTACTCTTCTTGAAAAATCTAGTCTATAATTTCTGCATCTTTAACTTGCAAATTAAAATTAAATGCAATGGTATCACATGAGAGATGTGTCCATGATCATCATTATATGTGATAAAAACGAAAACTAAAAACAGAGATGAAAATAAACATACTAAATAATTGGCTATTGTCAATATGTTAATAAGTAACAAATATTCTTACTAAGAAAATAGGTTATTGTATAATTGCAGTGAATGGCCCTATAGCTTTATATTTGCTCCTTTGTCAATCAGAAATCAGTGTCATAATTGTTATCATAACACATTTCAGCTTTAAAAATAAAAAAAATAGAAGTATTGCTAGTTTATATTTGTTGGAAATGATTTCACATTTATTTACTATTCATGAATAAAACACACATTTTAGGATTGCTAATACAGAATTAGACTGCAGCCATACCACTGTGGTGTCATATCCCATCAGATGTCAGAAGCTAAACAGGGTCGGGTCTTGTTAGAACTTGGATGGGAGACCACCTGGGAACACCAGGGGCTGTAGGCTTGGGAGAAGGACCTGCCAACCCCCTCCCAAAAATCAATCAGCCATTGAAAACCCTATGAATAGCACAGAATCACTGATGGTAGTGTTTTTCCAGTTGTACTAGGGATTCTTTGAGTCAGACACCTATTTTAGGGCACCTAACAACAACAATACAGAATTATAATTACATTGCCTTAGGTTTCTAACCAGTTTTCCCTCCTTTTGCATACTTGTGACTATTTTTTCTCATAACTTCATCTCCTATAGGGAAGAAAGAAAGCTCCAAATCTTAATATGCTGCAGCTTCATTATGATATCCCAAAGAAACTTTCTAAATTTTACCTCTTTTACTGATACATCATAAACTCAAATTCATTTAGAATTTGAATATTATTTGACTTATGACTGTATTATTAATGCAAGATTCACAAGTTATATCTTTCCTACTAAATTATAAATTTCCTAAAGAAATATAATGTAACATTAGTTCAGTGTCTTGAACAATAATTGCTTACAAATGTTCATAAATAAATAAAGTTTATTTTTTTAATATACCTATGACTAAAGCATATGTTAATGACTTATTTATAGATTATTTTAATTCCACAGTCATTAATTGGAAGTGCTGTATATGCCAAACAGTGTGTTATGCACTAGGGACAAATAAAACTATATTCCAGTGTTGTCCTTCCCAAGCTTAGAAATTTGAGAAAGGACCTAAAATGATAATTCTAATGTAATGTGCTAAAAACAATAAGAAGTATGTACAGGAAAGCTATTGAAGCAGAATGAAACAGGCGATGAAATAATCCCAGCCTATGAAGAACAAAAGTTGTTGTTGTTAAGTGCCGTCGAGTCGGTATCGGTATCCGACTCATAGCGACCCTCTGTACAACAGGTGAAACACTATTGTCAGTGCTTCTCTGCTGTTCATAGGGTTTTCAATGGCAGATTGATTTTTGGGAGGGGGTTGCCAGGTCCTTCTCCCAAGCCTACAGCTTCTGGTGTTCCCAGGCGGTCTCCCATCCAGGTACTAACCAGGCCTGACCCCGCTTAGCTTCCGAGATCTGATGGGATCTGATACCACAGGGCTACAGCTGCAGGGCTGAACAAAAGTTAGGTTTTTTTAAATCAGAAATAACATATGAACTGAGTTCTAAAGAAAACTATAAGATTCTACTATCTTTCTTTTGTCTCACCACTATTATAGCTTTATTAAAATTACAGCTAAAACAAGGATATTTTATCCTAATTTTTTTTATTTACTATAACACAGCTATAATTGCTGTAGCACAACTTTCCTCTCTGTTAAATAATAAAAATGATAAGTCAGAGAATCCTCCTTCCATATACCATAAATGAATCTCTACATTTGAAGAAAGCAATGTGATCTGAGAGGGGGATTCTAATTATAAGAATTTTTAGATGTGCAGAAAAGAAGAAAAGTAATTTGAGCTGGTTTAAAATAACTTTTTTGCTCCTTAATGACTAAGAGACATTTTTCTCCTCTGGTTTGAATTTCCAGACTTCTTGTCTGTACTGGATATGTTGACTACCTGTTCATCTAAATAATGCCCTCTTTCTCACTTTTCAAGTTTAGCTTTTTAAGTGGCAGCCATCATCATCATTTTCACGATAAAATTTTAATATGGAAAAATGAGAAAATATTTCAAAACCAGGCATCCACTTTCTTACTATGACTACTACAAAGGGAAAATATAGTTCAACCTTTTCTAGGATATACTATATAACTTCAGACTCAGTTCATTTATGCTCCCTTCCAGACTCAGCTTATTTATCTGTGAAATGTGGAGATTAAGTAAAACGATATGCAAAACAATCAATATTTTGTGACACAGGTTTCCAATAATGAACATTTGTTGTTTTTTTTTTTTGCCTTATTTTTTCCACTTTTCCTGCTTTTTAGAGGCAATCCTACCTGTTTTCTGCTTTTTTATCTACAGTCTTTGTGAGAATAACATTTTCATTCTGTTTTGTAATTGCAGAATACACTCAATACTTTGAAATTGTCCTATTGTGTTGGAGGGTTTTTTGGGGGAGGTTACCACAAAAATTATGATTGCATCGTCTTCTCCCTATAGAACTACTCTACTTAGGTTTGTGTTTTTTTAAGGTTTCAGTAAAAGCTATTAACACTATCCAAAAATTTTCAGCATCTTTCTACTTTACTCCATTCCTCCCTATTTTACATTAAATAATGCCAAGTTCGGTTAATTTTATTAACATAGTTCCTCTTTCTTATATTCATCACTGATACCAAGATAGCCAGATGCCTCCAAAAATTCTTATTTAACAATGGCCTTCAAGTAGAAGTCCGCATTTCCTGGTCCCACTACACCATCACAAATTCTGTGTTCATAAGGTACAGTAGTTAGAAATAACTAACTATTAACATATTCAAGTTGCTGTTGTTGCTGTTAGGGGCTGTTAAGTCTGGTCCAAATCACAGCAACCATATGTACAACAAAACAAAATACACCCCTACACTGTGCCATGCCTGGCACTATATCAGTGCTTCTCTGGCTATTCATGGTATTTTCAATGGCTGATTGTTTTGGAATTGTTTGGGAGTGGGCTGCCAGGTCCTTTCCCCATTTGTGTGGTGTTTGATACTGAACCCAGGGACTCAGAGTGTGCAGTGCAGCACTCTACCAACGGAGCTAAAACTCAGCACCAACATATCCATTATAATCTTTTAAAATTTATGTCTACTTTATAACACTGTCTTTTTTGACAGTAGTTCAAAATCTGAGCCTGGGCACACCAATCTGAAGAGAAAAAACAAAGAAAGGGAAAAAATAAAGAGCACTCAGGAAACATGTGTCCCTGAAAGTCTGGTGGAAACAGTCCATCAAGTAAATATTCTTTGAAATGAACTGATTTTTTGACTTCCTCCAAACAATCACTGCTTGGTTATTTTATGGACTATGTCTGTATCCCCCACGTGTCTGTCAACTTGTCATGCTGGGCGGCTTGCATGCTGCTGTGATGCTTAAAGCAATGCCACTAGTATTTCAGATACCAGTAGGGTCACCCGTAGTGGACAGATTTCAGCTGAACTTCCTAAAACAGATTAGGGAGAAGGACCTGGAAGCCCACTCCCAAAACAATTAGACATTGGAAACCTTATGAATAGCAGAGAAGCATTGTCAAATAAAGTGCTGGAAAATGAGCTTAACAGCCTGTAAGGCATTCAAGAAATGACTGTAGAAGAGTTTACCTTAATGATGAGAATGGATTAAGCCCATGGGACCTCCATTTACTGATGTACCACATCTCAAAATGAGAAGAAACATAGTGACTGCACCAGTGGGTTAAAACATAAGATTGTATGCACGGCATAGTCTTAGGTAGTGTTGCTTTCTGTTGCACTTAGGGTCACCATGAGTCATATCTGACTCCATGGAACCTAAGAAGAAGAACAACATATCTGTATGTAAGATCTTTTTTACAAGCCAACTCTTAAAATTCAATTAAACATTCACTTTCTTCTTTGTGGTAAAAGCCTATATTTGCCTTATATCCACTGTGATACTATCTTTATTCATTCTATCTTTTACTTTTTATTTTTTATTTGGAGCAAAGATCTTGCTAAATTATGCAGGCTGCCTATGTCTTTGACCTCAGGATGGTCCTGCCTCAGCCTCCCAGTAGCTAGGGTAACAAACATGTGCCATAGCCATTTAATATTTCTATTTCTAAAAGGATAAATTCCAGATGTTAAGAGTAGATACTAAAAAAGCATCATTCTTTGCACTATTTCTCTTAATGGTCTGGGATTTGGCTCAGTTGGTAGAGCACTGCACTGCAGTCTCTGAGGTCCTGAGTTCAATTCCCAGCACTGCAAAAATGGGAGAAGGGCCTGGCAATCCACTCCCAAGGCAATCCCAAGGCAGTCAGCCATTGAAAACCCTATGAGGGTCACTATGAGTCGGATATTGACTCGATGGCACCTAACAACAACAACATTTCTCTTAATATGCTTATTTAAAAAAAAAAACAAAAAACTTTTCTTAAATGCATATGTAGAACAATTTCATGAAAGCACTTGAAGATGTGATAATCTTCATATTCTAATATCATAGAATAAAGTAATGAAATGTACTAAAAATAGGATAGACTCTGAATTCTATAAATATTTGCTTTTAAAGATCTAGGGCATATCTTGCCAAATTTTGTTATTTAATTTCTAAATTCAGAAAATACTTTATTAATGAATTATAGAAAATTCTTTGAATAGCTGGTGCTGTGGCACAAGCCTATAATCCCACCTACTCAGGAAGCTGAGGCAAGAGGATTGCACATTCTAGCCTAAAGGCAGCCTAGTAACTTAGTAAGACTCTGTCTAAAAATTAAAAATGAAGAGATTTGTGCATGTATCTCAGTGTTAGAATACTAGCCTAGCATCTGTGAGGCCTGGGTTCAACTCCCTAGTACTGCAAAAAAGAAAATATTATTGGGATAAATACAAAAAAAAATGTACTGAAACTCCTGAAATTTCTAAACTACCACTACAAAAAGAGAGAAAAGACTTTATTTTTGCATTAATTTTTGAAAGGCAGACTTTAGAATGTTTTATATGCAATAATTTTTATTTTGCTAAGTCAGATTAGGAAGGATGTCACTGATCTCTAATTCTACATTATTATTTTTTAAGGAAGGGCAAATTGTGTCCTCTGCATGGAATGAAACAGGTAGTTCCCCCCACGTGTTTTAGAAATTCTAAGGGGTTTAGCTCAGTTGGTAGAGTCCTACTCTGTGCTGGGTTTGATCAATCCCCATCACCACAAAAATGGGAGAAGGACCTGGTGGCCCACATCTGAAAACAATCTTGAAACAATCAGCTATTGAAACCCTATGAAAAAGAGAGAAGTGCTGACATAGTGGCAGGCATGACAGCATCTGAGAGAATTTGTTCTGTTGTACATAGAGTTGCCATGAGTTGGACTTGACTTGAGGGCACCTAACAACAACAACAATTAGTGAAGAAAGAAGCAACGGTTCTGTTAATATTAAGATGGTAAATTCAGGGAGGATATTAAGCAAGTTGTATTATACTTAGATATAAACTGGTTCTAAGGATTTGAACTACAAGTTGTAATTAACTTGAAATTCCCGAAGACAAAGTATGATATTTAGAGAGGCACTAAACATCCTGTAATTTGTGTAATTGGCAGCAGTATAATAAGGCTTATAGTGGCACTGTATTGACTAAATGGATAATTTATTCTATCCACTCCAGAAGTTTTGTGCTAATTCTTAAATTAATATATTCTCTCATTTCTCAAGGTAGCTAAACTACTAAGGGGAATTTTCAAAAGTGAAATATGCCTTTTATTAATTGGAATTCAAAACTGAAAAAGAAGGTATTTTCAAATGAGTAGTGTTAAGATTAAATTCAATTGGCAGACAGCAAATACAAGTTAACTTACTAAAAAGTAAGAGCCAAATATGAAATCTCCCTTACCCTTCTAAAGCCAACTTGCTTGAGATATATAATAAAATATGCTAATATCTTATAACAATTAAAGTAAGATGGATTCTAAGATACAAATTATAAAAAATCTGAACATTAAATGGCAATTAGGCATAAACAGTGAAAACTAATAATCCATTTTACTTACTAGGAAAAATGGATTAGATTAAATTGAATTCTATTTCTTTATGAGTTTACTGAAAATAGTTTGGCTTATCTCAATAAAAATGTATAGTACTATTTAGGAATAAAATTTTTAAAATTAAAATTCATCCAAATTAGTGTTTTAACATCCTGAACTGAGACAAATTTTGTCAAATGACCTGA
>VMDO01017854.1:0-43823 GCA_007922755.1 Pedetes capensis
GGAGTTGAAATGAAAGGTTTATATTTTCCCTTCATTATTCTATCTAAAATATAATGTGATCCTGATAAATTTTGATTGCAGATCTTGGGTCACTTGTAATATAGTCAGTCTTCTTATTACCTCCAGTCCTTCCTGGGATCTCTTACATATACTTTTCATTTACTAGTCACTATCAACAGCAACAATAATCTTTGAGGCTTACAACATGTTATAAACTTTACTTAGATGAGAAAACCTCTGAGTTAATGTTTTATTTTGAATGTTATTAATTACTTGTCAGTTTTAAGTTTCTCACATTGCTTATATTTTCTGTATTATTTGTTTCTTCATGTGCTCTGCTGATTTTTTGTTACTATCTTGTTCTTTTTCATTTTTGTTTATAAGAATAATTTGAATGGTTACTGCCATGTTCTTTTAGATATATTATAAATCTCTTATTATTATTACTAATTAAATCTTTTTTTTTTTTTTTTTTTTTTTTTTTTTTTTTTTTTTTTTTTTTTTTTTTTTTTTTTTTTTTTTTTTTTTTTTTTTTTTTTTTTTTTGTAGTACTGGGGATTGAATTTAGGGCCTTGCGCTTGCATGCTCTGCAAGTGCTGGACCACTGAGCTGCACTCCCAGCCCATTTTTTTACTTTTTTGAGACAGGGTCTGGCCAAATTATTCAGACTGCCTGTGGTCTTGAACTTGTGATCCTTCTGCCTCCGCCTCCAAATTTGCTGGGATTAATGGCGTGCGCCACTGTGCCTAGCTATTAAATATGTATTTGATGGAAGTTTTAGAGTTTTATGCCACATACCAATTATATAACACTAAGTTCCTACAAATAGTGGCACTGTGACAGGCAGTGAAGAAATCAGCCAGCTCTGGCTTATACCAGGAGCTGGCTTATACCAGCCTGAAGGTACAGGATGTCTCTTCTTCTCTTTTCTTCTTTCAACCTGGTTCTATTTCTAGAATCAATTGTGCACAGTTATTTCTTAGTGCTCATTGAAACCCAACCCCACCACAGCACAAAGTGCAAATTGGTTAATAATCAGTTTCAGGGCTCATGGATCAGGAACAGTAAATATAGGTTAAAAATGAATTTGCAAGTGAGAAGGTGAAGTGAAGCCATCAGAGGACAGGAGACCAGTAATACTCTAGCCATGCTAAGCATCAGGCTCATTTAATCTTCTCCAAAGAAAATTCTACTAAAATATAACCTGATCTGCAGAGAACCAAGTGACATGCACAGTGTTACATGGCTTATCAGAGGCAAAGCTGAGGTTCAGCTCTGTGACTCTTGTGCCTGACTGAAAAATAATTCATTCAATAAACATTCACTTTGCTGAGAACTTTTCCTATTTATTCTTAATTGACAGATGACTACCTTTTTATGGAGTAACAGTGTGATGTCTTAGTATATTTATTCACTGTGTAGTGATCAACTCAGGATATTTATATATCTATCATCTCTAACAGTTATCATTGCTTTGTGATGAGAACATCTAAAATCCTTTCTTCTACCTAGTTTGAAACATATAATGAAATATTGTTGCTTTTATTTACCCTTCTCTGTAATAGGATCCTGGAACTTATTCCTCCTGTTGGGCTGTGACTTCACTAATCTTTGTTAACTAATCACTCTGATCCCTCTATTCCCTTCCTCAGCCTCTGGTAATGACTATTTTACTTTTTATTTCTCTGAGTTCAGTTTTTTTAAAAAATGACGTAGGAGTGAAATCATGTGATATTTGTCCTTCTATGGCTTGGTTATTTCACTTAATGTCAGGATTTCCAGTTCCATCTATTTTGCCAAGAAAAATGGCAGAATTTCATCCTTTTTAATGGCTAGATAGTATTCTATTGTGCATGTTCTTTTTGTTGTTGTTAGGTGCGATCCAGTTGTGTCTGACTCATAGCCACCCTCATAGAGTTTTCAATGGCTGATATTTTCGGGAGAGTGTTTTGGGAGTGGACTGTCCTATCTTTCTTCCATTTTTGATGTGCTGGGGGTTGAACCTAGGTCCTCAGAAAGTGTGGAGCAGCACTATACCAACTGAGCCAAACCCCAGCCCTCCATTGTGTATACCTATCACATTTTTATTATCTTTTTGTTCATTGATGGATTCTTAGGTTCATTCTATGTATTAGCCTTTGAGTGTGCTGCTGTAAATAAACATGAAAATGTAGGTATCTTTTCCAATATATTAGCCTCATGTCCTTTTGAGATATACTCAGTAATGAATTGCTGGGTCATATGACAGATATACTTTTAATTTTTAGAGAAAAAGGTATGTTTTGCATAGCAGTTGTACTAAGTTACATTCCCACTAATAGTGTGTAAGCTGTCTCTTTTGGCAACATCTTCAGTAGAATTTGCTCTTTCATCATTTCCTCTTTCTCATGATAGCCATTCTAACTAGAGTGAACTGGTATTTCATTTTTAATCAATTTGTATCTTCTTGATGTTGAGTATTTTTTCATGTACCTCTGTGGGGCGCGTGCTTCTTAGTCTGGCCTGGATGTTTGGATGGGCGGCACCGCTGCACACACAAATACTAAACACAATTCACTAGGGACCCTTGGGCGAGGAGCATGGATTCCTGCAGCCCTCAGGACCCCGGAGGAGATGGGAGAAAGGAAAAGCCTCAGGCACTTTTGCCTTCCAGGGGCAAACATCGTGTTGATGGTCTTGGTGGTCACGAGGAGACAGCTGTTGCTTCGTTGGTGATCAGATGGAGAGCAGGTTCTTTCCTTGTTGATTGTCATGGTGGGGAGATAGTTCTTTCCTCACCGAAGGTCCTGGCGAGAGAGGAGCGGGAGAGCCGTTTCCTCATCTGTGGTTCGGTTGAAAAGGCGAAAAGATCTTGCTTAGCAGATGGTCTGGGCGAAAAGGATTGAGCTGCTGCAGCGAAGCTCCTTATATAGCTCACCCACAGAATGGCCTGAGCCAATCAGCTTTAAGTTCAATTGTCCAATCAGGTTTGCAAGATTTGTGAAGGGTTTTGTACAAACATGCAACCAAGTTACTTTCATTTTCCCTAGATTTCTATTTATAAACCAGATACTCAAAAGCTGTTTTCCCAGGTTGGGGGTTTTTGCCACTTTCCTCCCAATTTTTCCCTACATACCTGTTGGACATTTGTATGCTTCCTTTTGAATGATCTCTATTCTGTTCCTCTGCCCATTTTGAAATCAGATTTATTATTATTACCATTATTGTTGTTATTGCTGTTGAGTTGAATTCCTTGTATATTCTGGATATTAACTCCTTGTCAGATGCAAAGTTCGCACCTCTTTCTCCCATATTGAGCACCTTCTAAGCATCCTGACCTATATTGGAGATGTATAGATGGATATTAGGGCCCAATGCAGAAATCCTGCATCTCTTAATGGTTATATTGCTCATTGAATCCTGCATCCTTTCAGCAGTCTATGCCACCCTTCATGTCATGTCATCTGGAATTCTTTTACATGAGAGAAAATAGAATTTTTAAGGTATTTTTCTGAAGTTCCCCTTATTGAGAACCTATCTTAACTGATTCCATGAGTCATCTTGGAGTCAAAGGATACCACCTGTGGATGTAATTTTGTGGGCAGCAGTGGGCCCCAATTCACTCAGGTTTTCTCAGCTCCAAAGCTAGATCCATTCCCTCTTCTGTCTCACTGTGAGTCCTGAAGCAGCATCTTAAAAAGGTGCGGATCGCCCTGAGAGAAAGGCCTTCTGGCATTCCCACCAAAGTGCTGTGCTCATTCATTTGTAGCCTGCTCCCCCACTGGGTCAGTCCCCTGTACTGGCAGCTAAGCACTGCTCTGCTGATCTGTTCTGCTACTGATCTGGAAATGAGCCCAACATTTGTGAGTTCCATCTGAAGTTTTGGAACTCATTCTTTGGATATTATAAACAAAACCCAGAAAATAAAAGCCAAAAATCTCTTTGTAATTGTTTCTTAACTCAAAATTTTCATCAGGCTGACATCATCTGTTTTTTTATCAGTTAACACAGTGAAAATTTTGGAATCAAACGGTCTTCAAAGAAACAAATCTGGACTGTTGAGTAGAGTTTTTTCTCTGTTTTGCATTGATATACTTATCCACGAACTATATAAAATTTATTTTTGAAAAGATTGTTGGTATATGCAAATATTAGAGCAATATGTTGTTTTTACCCATTTGGAAGACAGTTTGATGCTTTCTAATAGTACCAATTTGAAGACATTACTGGAAAGAGTCTTGGTTTTATGCCTTGTGCCTTATTTTGTACACATTGATGACAGGTACACTTGAGATCTGCTGAACTTCCTATGACATTCTTATTTTTGGCAAATATTAGCAGATGATACCTGTGAATGGAATTCTATTCTTTTTTCCCTAAAACTGACTCTTGTAAACACTAGATGGAAATGAAAATCAAAGTAATGAACATTGTAGACAGGTAAAAGAAATAAGAATATATGGGAAGTAAGGTATTCCTTTTTAGGTCAGTGTTCTGAAATATAGGTCTAAAATGGGAATGCATATTTTACTAAGGAGTATTGATTTCATACTGGCATGTCCTTAGAAAACTCCCAGTTATTTTCACTAATACTATATCATGAGATGATCACCATATATATATTAATTTAACTATGTTGTTGTTGTTGTAGGTGCCGTCCAGTCGGTATCTGACTCATAGAGACCCTCATAGGGTTTTCAATGGCTGACTGTTTCAGGATTGCCTTGGGAGTGGATTGCCATGTCCTTCTCCCATTTTTGCGGTGCTGGGAATTGAACTTGGGTCCTCAGAGACTGCAGAGCAGCACTCTACCAACTGAGCTAAATCCCAGCCCAATTTAACTATACCTATGTATAATTCTCTGTGTAAACTTGCTTTTCCCACCTACCTCATTTAAAACCTTAGGTTCTCCTGAGTAGAGAACATTTATCTCTCATGTTGTTATGTGTCATGGACTTGTGTCTGACTCATAGCGACCCTCATAGGATTTTCTTTGGCTGATTGTTTTGGCATTGCTTCAGGAGTAGATTGTCACATCCTAATTGCTTTGTATATGGTAGACTCTTTTTTTGTTGTTGAAAGGTGTAATGTAATAAACTATGGTATGGATAAGTCAGAGAAACACTAACTAGATCAAAATTAATCAAACTTTTCAAATTTAAATGTCAGCTGACTTTATAGAAACAAAAGTCATACATCAGAGTAGTGAGAGAGAAACTGGGAAAAAACAGTAAAATGTTGTCTATAGATAGTTCTGGATCATCCTAATAAAATACAATTATTTGCATACTATTGGGAGAAATGCCTTATTTTATGGTCTGTTAACAACCTATATGTTGACTTCTACAATAAAATATATTGCTAAATGGTCTTAATTAAGGTAGAATAAAATGATCTTTATCATTCTTGAAAAAATAAATCATCTCTAAGTTCATGTAATTTATTTTTGCTTAGAACAAGACATTTAAAACCTTTTCAAGGACATTATGTCTTCAGGCTTTAAAATATCAAGTAATTATCAAATCAATGATCATTTGGGAAAAAGTAATGAAGTATGGAAAATAACCACTTCAAATTATATAAATCATTAAAACTGATGCCATCAGGAAAGCATTTTAAGAATAAGGGTGTTAAATGTCTTCTAAGTTTGATAAAAATTGAAATTATATTCCAAAGTAATTTTAAGAAAGTAGATTTAAGCTTTTATGCTTAATCTGTTATTGATTTTTGTTTTTTTCTAGAAATTATTTCATTAAATAAATAAACCTTATAAAGTACACATAACAAATTTCATCTTTATCAATTTTGTTTTGCAAATATATATTTCAAGTATTAGGAAGGAAAATTCTTTTCAGCATATGATTATATAAGAGATTTTCTCATAGCTCTTAGGACTAGCTGGGGAGGATCCTTGGCATTACTTGACAGGGAAAACAAAATACTCTTGGTCTTTTGGGAAGCTTCCCCTGTTAACTTGGCAGAATCTTGCACATGTTTACCTTGTGTTCTCTTAGCACAAATATTTCCAAGTTTTGTGTAGGAATACTTTATTCTGTGTATGGGTGTGTGTGTCTATGTGTGTTTAAATAATTTTCTACAATAATTTCCCCATCTCATTTACATGTATACCTATGGCTAGTTCTGCTCTATTATTTTGTGGCTTTTCCTGGGGTCCACCATCATGGCAAGGTGCTGAGCCCTACTCCATGCCCAGTGGCCCTGTGAGAATGTTGGGGACCCAGCCTTGCTGGTCTCAATTAACAGTCACCCAACTCGTAGTGTGGGTTCCCTAAGTGTTGAAGGAATATGAGTTAATCTCAAGTTTATTTTGTGTGTGGAGCAAGGCAGAGGCCTGAATATAGTAGGTCCCTCCAGTGATGTCTAGACTTATACCTCAGCTACACAGGAAAAGTTGCAAGGGAGTCTTAAATCCATAGTTTTGAAGAAAGTACAGGCTTGGCAAAGATGAAACCAACAGTCCTGCATGACCCAGACAAATGAAGCATAGTCCTGGGATCCAGAGGGAGACACAGTACTGAAAGTGTTTGCTAAATATCCCATACAGGAATATATGTGTATATTTCCTTACCGGTGTATATGTCTCTGTGTGTATCTGGGTGTGTGCATGACTTATATTCCTATACTAGTATATGTGTGTATGCATACATGTGTATCTGTGTGCATATGTAGGTACATGCTTGTCTCTGTGTATATGTATGTGCATCTATGTACATGACCTATAACTCAACACTAGCATATGTGTGTACATGTGTGCACATCTATTGTTATGTATTATATATTCTCATACTGGTCTGTCTTACTAAGACTGATATTGAAGAAATATGTTGACTTCAATGAGAAATACTAATAACTGGCGAGAAATGATCAGCTCTCATGTTACTTATCTCATTCCAAGCACAGGCTGTATGTTTTGGGGGTTTAAGCATTTTTACATAGAACAAATTTCATAATGACAATCAATTTAAATTAAATGACTGAAACGTATCGTTTATTTTCTGAAACAAAGAGAATGCTACCTTGCTGTACTTTGACTAAAGTGAATTGGGGCATCTTTGCCTGTGGTTTGAACAGATGATCCTTGTCTTTCTAATTCTTCCTTCAACTGGTAACATATTTGACACTTACAAAAGAAAACTGAAATCATCCGTTAATAGTTAATATTTGGATTTAATTATTATATTGTCAGCCTGTAAACATCTAAAAAACTCAGTTAAAGCTACCTCCATGCAAAATAAAAGTGAGGGAATAAAAATAGTCATGCATATGAAATCCCATCTGAACAGTTGAACCGCTGAGAGAATAGAGCTAAATGTTAACCTTTAGTGAGTTATTGTACTTGTTGGATTGTAGGCAGAATTCACAGAAGCTTAGTTCTTCTAGAAATAAAATCTAGACCTGGTGATCTTTCTGCATTTTAACATTACAATATGAGTCCTCATGACTTTTTTCTCCTGGACCATTTATTTTATAAATTTCACTGGAAGTGTCATAATCTAATTTTTTTTAACTGGGGAATTGATCCCAGGGCCTTGGACATGCTAGGCATGTGTTGTTCCATTGAGCTATACCCCAAACCCATTTTTTAATTAATTAAATTATTTATTTATTTATTTTTATTCTTTTATTTTTTGCGGTACTGGGGGTTGAACCCAGGGCCTCTCGCTTGCACGCTCTGCAAATGCTGGACCACTGAGCTCTACCCTCAGCCCATTTTTTTTTTTCCTTTTTGAGACAGGGTCTCGCTAAGTTATGCAGACTGCCTCTGGTCCCAAACTTTTGATCTTCCTGCCTCCGCCTCCTGAGCTGCTGGGATTATAGGCGTGTGCCACCACACCCAGCTCTAATTTTTTATTTTTGATACAGGGTCTCACTGAGTTGCTCAGGCTACCTTGGCCTTGAATTTGTGATTCTCCTCCCTCAGGAGTTGTTGGGATTATAGGCATGTGCCATGGTATCTGACTCTCTAATTACTTTTCTCAAAGTGTAATTGATCACCTGCAGAATTATGGCTTAGATACACATGCATCCTCAACCCCAATTTGTTATTTGTTTTATTTGACAAAGAGAAAGATCAGTAGCACACTGTGAAAAAGCTGCTCAGCTCCTGCTAATATGGATAAGGAGAAATTGGCAGGATGCACCCTGGGGGTCTCCTTGGTGTCAAATGACAGGTGCAGACAGGAGCCATAGGCTCAGGAACATGGCAAGGAAGTCACAGTGGAGACCAAGGGCCCCCCTGCCCCTGTAAGGAATCCTACACAAAACCAACTTTTAAGCAGCTATCCTAACCTAGTCACAACAATGTGTCTTGGCAATCCCAAGACAAGTCGTACACAGTAACAGAACCTAACAGAATTCTGCCTGCTTGTGTATTAGAAATGAGTGTCAGGACTGTGGGGACATGGAAAATAGATGCACAGGAACTACTGTAGCCATGGACACACCTGGTTGATCTGCTCAGGCTACAATCAAGAGGTTCCAAGCATAGCTGCAGGAGGGGTATAAGAAAACCCTCCTTGGGACTCCACCTACCAGGAGGGTTCTCTGGGTTCTTTACCCTCAACTTGGCATGGTTTAAATTCTGATTCTTGGCTCAGGCTATGCTTCTCTGGCACATCAGAATCACTGTGCTGGGATCTATTCTCTCTATTCCTAGAAATGTTTCTCCACAAGCTCATTCTCCTCTTCTGGTGGTGGGTCTCTCGGACCCCAGCCAAAATCCTTATGTTACCCATCCACCCATGAGCATCCTCCAGGTCAATGGCTAGATATAGCTTATAGCTGTATAACCATGTAATGAAGCATCCAAACTGGGAAAACTTTGAGAATGAAAGAGAAGGTTATCAGGAATATCGTCACCATGTTGTTGTTAGGTGCCACTGAGTCAGCGTCCGACTCACTGTGACCCTACATACAACAGGCAAAAGACTACTGTCAGTGCTTCTCTGCTATTCATAGGGTTTTCAATGGCTGATTGATTTTTGGGAGTGGGTTGCCAGGTCCTTCTCCCATTGTCACCATGGCCTGTATTAAATTGGTGTGTAAGTCAGCTTTCCATGACTATAACAAAATACTTGAGATGAATCACTTACAGAGAGTGAGGGTTTCAAAGGTTTCAGTCCATGTTCAGTTGGTCCTATTGCTTTTGGGCCTGTGGTAAGGCAGCCCATGATGGGGTACAAAGCTGTTTATCTTGTTAAGAGGAAGAGACATGGATCCCACAATCCCCTTTTAGGATGCACTTCCAATAACATAAGGACATCCCACAAGGCCCTACCTCTAAAATATTTAACACTTCTCAGTAGTGACATAGCCTGGGGATCCATCCTTTAACACATAGACCTTTCGCGACAGTTGAGATCCAAACTGTAGCCCTTGAGTTTCCTGGGGCAGACCAGGAAGCTGCTCTCATCACCTGCGAGGCTCCTGTGGTTGGGCCCCCAAATGGCCCTTGCCTAGCAAGCCTTCTTTCTGCTCCCTGAACATGGCGGCTTCCACTCCCTTGGTGTTGGTACACTGACCGGCCTGTTGCCCCCACCCACAGCCCTACCCTCCTTGCAGTTATTCCCTTTAAACTCTACACAATGCCCCTCATCTGCCTATATTCAGCACACCCAGGCTCCCATACCTTGGCTTCCCCCTCTTCCCTGGGTCTATCTGCAGGTGTGATTGCAACCTCTCACCATGATCTGCCCATTCCCTCCATCTGTTATTCCCAATGACCCACGTGACCCGAACATTTCCTTTTCCTGAGTTGACCCCACACTTTCCACCTTGGAATCTCCTGTGATATTCTTACACTAGGCCCCTTCCTGCACTTGGTGTTGGTGAATGGCATCCCTCCCCAGACACCAGGCAGTGTTTACTCTTATCTTCCGTGGTACCATGGTTTGGTCTCTGAGCTCCCAGTTCAGTTGTCCTCATGATGCTACATTTCACCATGCATCTAAGGGCTGAATTTCTTACCCACTGTGAGCTCATGAGTCAAAGGACCTCAGCTCAGAAACCTTTGTTTCTTCCTTCTAAGCCTTAAGGGCAGCACAGAATTAATCAGAAACATCATCACAGATTAAGGTCTTAGATTATGGTTGCCCACATGTTTAGATTCAAGTCTGCCGCGATGCTCCCTCTCTGTATGCCTTTAGTCCAGGTGCTTATTCTCCATCTTCAGTGTTTGTACCTGTAAAATAGGATGATAATAAAAATGCTTACCTTACAGGGTTGCCATAATAATTAAATGCAACAGTATTTATGAATCATTTGATGTAGTCACAGTACAAGTACTTGATAAACCTCCTCTATTATACTTATTACTAATATTGTTTTTACTAAATATCTGTTGAATAGATAAACACAAGAGATCAGCTATCTTTTGGGTGAATTTCAGCTACAAATATTCTTCACTTTTAATAGAAATGAATCCCATTGCTCTTGATGTATACATATAGTAATTTTGTTTCATGTTAAAGAGATGCTGATATCTATCTATAGATATAGATAGAGATAAGGTAATTTTTCTGACTTTCCCTAGACAATATCTATGTTTAGCTGTTGTTGTTAAACAGCCCTGAATTTTATTGAAATAATAGAATAATAAAAATTATAGACATTATGGTATCTTCAGTAAATCAGTGGGTGGATGGATGTGTATATAGGTGGGTACATGGATCGATGGTGGGTATAGCGACGGATACATAGATGGGAGGGTGGATGGATGGATGGATGGGTGGTTGGGTTGTTGACAGGGTTGGGAAATGGGAATCAGAGTTAAATCTTGCCTTTAGTGACTCTTACATGGCTGTTTAATAATTCTTAGCCATGGCTTCAATCAGGATTTCTCTGATTTTTAGTAACCATTTTTATATCTTTATACAAAACTTTGAGAAATAAACAAGCAATGGAAATATAAAAGTGCTTTTGGAAGTTGAAAGTGATGTAAGACGTAGCCAGAGGGTCTGTTGTCAAATTCTCGAGCTTCAAAAGGAGAAACAGAGTCACTTCATACATCCTGGTGTGCAGGGGAGTTATTTTCCATAATGAAAATTCTCCAACTCAGTCCTGCAGTCAGCTCTTTCCTCAGTAGTGAAGTTTGGGAGCTTCTTTATCTATTTTTCATATACTCCACTCTGGCAGGCAGTTGTTAAGCTAGTAACAGGAAGGTAACTAGTTTATTGCAGGCAGCAGTTAGCAAGCAGTCAGAGAGTTCAAAGCTTATCCATGAGTAGTGACCCTGCAGACGTCCTAAAGGATTTCGGAGGAGCCATTTCAGGGACCAATGGCAGTTCCATTACTGTTTTCATGGTTAATCAATGGAGCACACACTGTGACAGAACGTGGTTCCTAGGCACAGGGCTGAATCCCTTGACTGCAGAAAGAGTGTGCCCTGGAGGGAAGGTGGATCTGAAAACCGACTAGAAAAGGAACAAGATTGCTTAGTAAATTTTCTCCTGCCACAAAAAGGAAGTAACAGCTCAGCATGTTTTACTTCAGTACCCAGGGAAGATTAGAACAGAATTGATGATATGGTTGGAAACAAATTGCACTGTTCTTTGGTGTGGCTGAACAATGCACATGTCATATTTGAAAATTCTCAGAAAGCCTTGTTTTAAAGAATAAAAATCAATGAAATCAAAGCCAAGGTACATTTTGAACACTACTGAAAGGTTTTTGTAAAAAAAAGTTCTCTGTCTTTTTTCTTCCTTTATTGTCTTGGAATGTAAGTCTCTAGTGTATATTACAGCAAGGAAAAAAAAAGATAATACCTAGCAAGTACAACATACAGAATCTCATATTCCAACTCTTCCTCCATTTCAGTTACCATATAATTTTCTGTGAAGATTCATATTCAATTGCCCATTAGGTAGAGAGTGCTAAGTTATGATCAGAGAGTGAGTCTGTCTGTAGAATTTGCTGTTTGAAATTATGAATTCTTTTTCAGAATCTAATACAAAATACTACACAGTATTTTCCAATATTTTTGTCTAGTCTTTATACAGTTTTTTACTGCAATTTGATCTGAGTGATTTGAATAATTTTTTCCTTTATTTTTACATCTTGATTTCTTTTGCACTGGTACTTATTTGACTCATGGGTGGTCTTTGGCCAAAAATTGAGGACAAACTTGTTTCTGATGCTCTGAAAATGGAAAATATAAATTTGTTAATGTCATAATCACGTGTTCAGGAAATAATTTACTTTCCATATAAATAGGTGATGTTTACATTTGTGTGTGTACTTGTAATAAGCAATACAAAGTTAAAATTTTAAACCTTTACTATGTGCCAAACACTACTGCAAATTTATATCTATCTATCTATCTATCTATCTATCTATCTATATATATATATATCACACACACACACACACACACACACACATACACACACACACACACATTTGTACAAAATTCTCAAAAGAATCCTATGGGATGGGGATACCATAATGTCCATTATATAGACTGGAAACCATGACATAGGCTTTGGGAGATGGAGCATTGTATCTCATGCCTAGCTCTCCTGGGAAATCACTGAACCCCAGATATGACTTTTGCTATGAGATTTGCTGTCTCTTAAGCAATAGAAACCAGGTTAAACTCACAAAATTGCTAACATACCAAACAAAATAAGACAAATGATGTGATTATTTAAAACAGGGTTAGCAAACATTTTGTGACAGGTCTGACAGTGAATATCTTAGGCTTTGGCAGCCATTGTTGTTGTTGTTGTTGTTAGGTGCCATCGAGTTGGTATCTGACTCATAGCGACCCTCTGTACAACAGGGGAAACACTACTGTCAGTGCTTCTCTGCCATTCATAGGGTTTTCAATGGCAGATTGATTTTTGGGAGGGGGTTTGCCAGGTCCTTCTCCCAGCCTACAGTTTCTGGTGTTCCCAGGTGGTCTCCCATCCAGGTACTAAACAGGCCCGACCCTGCTTAGCTTCTGAGATCTGACAGGATCGGATGCCACAGGGCTACCGCTGCAGGCTTGGCAGCCATATTGTCTTCCAAATCGAATTCACAATCTCTAATTGAATTTCACACCAAAAATAAATAGCAGAGAAATTTCTTCTACTTGAGTTTTCTGACTCGATTATCTCATTTTCTAATGAAAGCTGCCTTCTCTGCAATTCCAAGAAAAAAATTTCTGTGTATCTGTGAGTTAAATAATCAGCCACTGAAAACCCAGCAGAGAAGCACTGACATAGTGCTGAGCATGGCACAGTTTGGGGGGGAGTTTTGTTAGTTGAACAGAGGGTCGCTATGAGTTGGACCCAACTAGATGACACCCAAAAACAATGAAAAGTGTGTTAGTCATTTTTTGTCTCTGTGACAAATACCTGAGAAAATCTACTTAAGGAGGAAGGATTTATTTTGTCTCACGGTTTCAGGAGTTCCAGTCATTGGTTCCTTGGCTCTCTTACTTCTGGGCCCGTGCTGATGGATGCAGAACATCATGCTGGGGAACGTGTAGTAGAGCAAAGTGGCTCAGCCCATGGTGGACAGGAGGCAGAGAGAGGACAGGAAAAGGCCAGGGACAAGCTACACCTTTCAAAGTCACACCTCCCCTGACCTGCTTCCTCATCTAGGCTCCACCTCCTACTTTCTATCACCTCCAAATAATGCCATCAGATTAGGAATCTATCTATGGATAATCCATTGATTAGGTCAGAACCCTCATAATCCAGTCCCCTATCAGTGATTGGTTCCCCCAGCTGGGGACTAAGCCTTTAACACTTGAGCCTTTTTTGGGGGGAAGGGGCCACTTGATACCCAAACCATAATACTAAAGGAAGACTATCTCCTTAATCCTAAACTAGACCAAAAAACTGTGCATTCATCCTACATAATTACCTGTACTACGCATTTATATGTATTTGTGTATGATGGTGTCCTATCCAATTGGATGTCAGAAGCTAAGCTGGGTTGGGCCTGGCTAGTACTTGGATGGGAAACCACCTGGGAAAACTGGGTGCTGTAGGCTTTGGAGAAGGACCTAGCAACCAATCCCCCCAAAAAGTCACCCATTGAAAACCTTATGAATAGCAGAGAAGCAGTGACAATAGTGTTGGACATGGCACAGTGTTGGGTAGTGTTTCATCTCAACGGCACCTAACAGCAACATCATGATGGTGTTAGGTACACCTTTTATTCTCTTTGGACAGGATGTCACTACCAATACCATAGAGAAAAATAAACAGAGAGAAATAACAAAGTGATCTACATTATTGTCATAAACAGTAATAGTATTGTGTAAAGAAGAACTGAACTAGTTTACCTTTCATCCATATAATGGAGACTCAAAAACTTCCACAAGAATATTTACTGGCACTGATAGAGAAAGCTTTATGAGTTGAATAAGATTCTAAGTTAATAGATGTATATGTAGCTTGTTTATGGATGCTAGACAGATTTAGATTAAAAAATAAAATTTCATAAATATTTTGTACTCTATGCCTTAACAAGATGATCTCACCTTAAGACCAGATAACAATTTAAAAATGTTGCTTGTGCTTATGTTTGATTAACTTCTTCAAAGCTAATCATGCTTAAAGGGTGGAATATTTTCAACATTCTCAAGAATTTTGCTCTTTGTGTGCTAATGAAATTACAAACTGACACTATGAATCTTTGATCCAGAATATCTCAGACTGGTTTCAGGTAGATGGCATGAGGAAGTTGGAATCATTTTTGACCTATGCATAAAGGTCCTTTCAGAGTGAAACAACACTCCACTAAGAAAATACATGTTTTTGATCTAGCTGTGTCTGGATTTCTCCTATGTATGAACTATATAATTTATTATTTCATAAGAACATTTGTTTTTCATGTTTATTAGAATGATCACATATGGCTATCCCCAAATGCCTTTCTGCCAGGAATCCAATAATAAAGCTTATTTAAAAATATACACATATGTAGATATGTCCACCCATCCAGGCATATTAAATATTTTAAATGTAAAATGTGTGAAACACAGAGAAAATACTTTAAAAACCTTTATAATTCTACCACCTAGAGATAACCACTCTCAATGAGATACATTTACCTTGAAACATCATTGACTTCACACCTCACTTGATTAGTAGGTTGCATTCATGAAGTGTCCTTTGATTCTCCAACAGAGTTATTCTGTTGCGATAGCCAGTATCCTAGCTGCTGCTTTCCTGTGATTCTGCCATCTCTATGTGAAGCTACTGTCAGCCATGACAGGGTGGCAGATGCAATGAGAACCACATTGAACCTCTAGGTTTCATCTCAGAAAATACAGGTTCCTTCAACCTCCAGCTCTGTGGATAGCACTATCTCTTGGCCCCCATCCTCTGCAAGAGGACTGGGAATTATTTGTGAACATGTGAGTATGTAGTTCTAACAATCTTCTACCTTCTAGAAATAGTTGATTTTAATAAAACTGGTCTTAGGATCTTCATGAGTTTAGTGAATTAATGCACACTAAGTTCCCCCATTTGAAAAAGGCATAGTATTCCAAGACTAGGTGCTTATTTTATTTCTACTATTGACTTATTCCCCCACATGTCTGTCAGCTTGTTGTGCTGTGGGGGCTTCTGTGTTGCTGTGATGCTGAAAGCTATGCCACTGGTATCTCAGATACCAGCAGGATCACCCATGGTGGACAGGTTTCAGCTGAGCTTCCAGGTTAAGACAGACTAGGGACAAGGACCTGGAAGCCTATTCCTGAAACAACCAGCCATAGAAAACCTGATGAATAGCAGAGAAGCAGTGTCAGTTATAGTGCCGGACATGGCACAGTTTCTGGCAGTGTTTTGTTCTGTTGTACATACGGTCACTATGAGTAGACTCAATGGCAACTAACAACAACAAATCGACTTTTTCACTTCCCTATTTCCCCCCTATTTTAATATAATCAACAATATTTTGATGAACTCTCTATTATATAAGTTGCTTTGCACACTTCTGAATGTTTTCCTTAGAAACATTTCCTAGACGTGTAACTACACATTCCAACCTTACTGGATTCTACAGAAAGACTTGCTGGTGCTACTCGGGGCCTTTCTTCCCCCTACCCTGAAAGCCTGGTTTACCTGAGTCACATTGGACACTGCTCTCTTGCAAGAGAGTCTGCTCAGAGAAAACAGTTTCCCTCTGTGCCCCAAAGCCTACCTCTGTGCAGGGTGGGGATACCCAGCCCTGCCTCCTCTGCTTTGAGCCTTGCAGGTACCTATGTGGAAATCATCAAGGCACAGCTTCTCTGCGGGATGACAGGGGTCTCGAGGTGCTGCATATCCCTTGCCAATTCTCGGCTTGTCTGTTTCCACAGGAAAGCCCATTCCTTCATTATACTGTGTGTTGTTCAAGGGTGCATTGGCCTGGAAGGATGGTGAGGCGCTGGAGCAGTGGTGGTTGATACTGGGACACTCAGGTGAAGACTCATGTCACTGGAGTGTGCCCACTCCAGCGGGTTCATAGGTGGTGGATTTGTGTCTATGAGGATTGTAGAGTGGGGTCTGAATTAGTGGGGATGGGTTAGTCATCATCTCTGCCATAGCTGTTGGGGAAGGGTGGTTTCTGTGTGAGGATCACGCCTGTCTACCACTGCTGTTCAAAGACTCATTCTCCAAGCAGGATGAGAGCTAAAGACCCACCAAGGATTGGCAGTCCTGGTCCTCAACCTTTCTGACTAGGAGGCTCATTGGATCAACTAAAGAAGAATCTCAGGGCTGGAACAGGGGTATTGATGTTTCTTCAGAACTTTGGTTGTTGTTGTTGTTGTTGTTGTTGTTGTTGTTGTTGTTGTTGTTAGGTGCTGCCGAGTTGGTATCCAACTCATAGCGACCCTCATAGGGTGTTCGATGGCTGACTGTTTCAGGATTGCCTTGGGAGTGGGTTGCCAGGTCCGTCATCTCTCATGCACATGGAGTATGAGTTCTCAGAGCAGTTTTGCTGAGTGAAAAGCCTCAAACTGACAGTTGATTCCTCCAGTGACCTCCCAGCAGGTATATTCAGACCACTACTGTTTCATTTATCAAAACTGCCTTTTCTGGCTTTTCTCTCCATCTCTTGTCAGCCAGATTACTTCACTGACTTGATGGAACTAATGATGAGACCTCCTGGGCACCACATGTCATAGCACACCCTTGGGAGCAAAGCCCTGGCAAACTTGTCCCTGATCATGGAGTGAGGTCATACCTCCCATCCCTCAAGATCAGCCCAGAGTGGTGTTTAGACTTCTGAACTTCATTTGCTTCTCAGTTCTCTGTCTCTTTCTTTAATGCAGCACCATGGTCTTATACTGAAGAACCTGGACTGATTTGTCCTCCTGACTTCTTACTGCCCCTTACTCCTACTTTGTGGGATTGCAGAAGGATCCAAATGTGTATTCAAGCTTCCTTCCCACCAGTCACTCTTTGAACCCCACTCTGTGCCCTGGGACTTATCATTGGGACCTCTAGCAATATGGCACCCAGCCTCTTGCTCCTGTTCAGCAGATAGACTTCAGCAAAGGGATAGGGCTATATCTCTCTACCCAGAGCTATTGTGTGAATGAGTCTTTTCCAGCCTCCCTTTTCTCCCTCCAGGTCCTGGTAGCTGCTCCTTTTCCTTATTCTGATGCACTTTGAGGTTCCAGTGGCCCCTAATGATAACTATCACTGGTTTGCTGAGCCACACTATATGGTATTTTTCCTTTACTTGCCCACATTCAGTACCCACTTTATTAACCATTCTTTGTTACTCAGCTAGGCTGTATTGTCATTTCTCATCAGTAGCTTGTCTGCTACACGTATACAAAATCAATTTGAAAACTCAAAGCTTTCTGGAAAATGAGGGGGTAGCAAGACTTAGAGAAATGTGAATTCATAAAAAATATGGAATGGGATAGTACTCAATAGTCAAGGCCCCCACCCTCATGTGTTGTTGTTGGGTGCCATCAAATCATGTCCAATTCACATTGACCCTCATAGAGTTTTTGATGGCTGATTGTTTTGGGATTATGGAGTGGGCTGCCATTTCCTTCTCCCATTTTTTTTTGTGGTGCTGGGGATTGAACCCAAGGTCTCAGAAAGCACAGAGCAGCACTCTACCAACAAAGCTAAACCCCAATCTAACCCCCCATGTAATCCTTCCTGAAGTTAAAATCAGAATCAATGAGGTTCTAACAAAGATTCCCCAAATTTAATTCCAAATTTGCTCTTAAATTTTATTTCCTTTTATCTGGACACTGCTTTTATACACTCTTAAGTGGAGGAAACAGAGAAAAGCCCTAGAGTCATCTTCTTTACATCCTTATTTCTAGAAAAATCAGGTCCTGGTCTGGTCAGATGTGGAACTGCTGCAGGTGAGCAGGGAAAAGTGACATCAGACCATGGTTTGGAGATCTCCCCACCCTTCACCCATTGTGCCTTTAGCTGAAAGAAGGCAAGGCAGGAAGTCTAGGAGGCTCTTAAAAATGAGCAAAATTAAATTAGGAGATTGTATGGAGTCTTTTCTCCTTTTCATGGTTTCTTATTTCTCAAGCTCTGATCAGTGGTTTTATTTTCAAAGTGAAGAAAAGGTAACCATAAAATAAAGACGCTTCTCTAAGAAGTTTTTATGAAAGTTGTAAGAAAAGAGAAAAAGGAGCTACCTGGCTACAGAAACAAACAACAAAATCTTTGATGTGTTTATACGTGTTGTTGTTCTTGTTAGGTGCTGTCGAATTGGGTCTGAAAGGTATTCTGAGAAATTGAACAGGGGAGGCCTGTGTGGGCTCAAGTCCAGGCTTTTGCTCTGACAGGTCCAGTCAGGAGAGGGGTAGGAACAGGTGTTACCCATCCATCTGCTCACCTGTGACAGGCAGCTATATAAGCAGTGCAGACTGTAGCTTTTATATCTATGGGTAAAGACACAGGTCAGAATGCAGAATTGAGTCTTGTCATGGCTGCTCATCTTATTCTTAAAACAATCTTTCACACACTCTTCATTTTACATGGTGTTGTACAAAAATACATAAATCATCTGGTGTTGCCTCGTCATTCTCAATCCCTTTCTGCCACATTTGTGTTCCAGTTGTCTCTTGAGAGGGAGTTCTAAGTGGACCCAAGATTCTCAGAGGGTACATAGTAGGAATTTGTGTAGTTAGAGTTTTGGGTAGGAGAGTTAATGCTACACCCGAATCCAAGTAAAACTTAATTTTTCTGGGTTACAAAACTTCCATAATAATTTCCATATTAGATTTTTAATGATTTGATTAATGGGGAAAGAAAAATTGATGCAAATACTTGATTTTCATAAGGTTGCCTTTAAGCTAATACGCATTTACCTGTAAGCAGGCCGCTGTTGTTAGGAAATTTAATTATATTATTCATGGTATAGTTAAATATTTTAGAATGTGTGCAAGTTTAATTTCCAATTTGGGGCTGAAAATATGAACAAAGGAAAATAAATTGATATGCTTGCCCTAGTGATTTGAATAGAAGTTATTGAAACAGGGAATTCATTTTAAGAAAAAAAAGAATCATTTTTCCTGTTTCTGCTAGATGCCACATATTTTGCTGAAGGCTACGTTATGTAGTTCTACACAGTTGCTGAAATCAGCAAAATAAAAATACTAATAATTAATTTTACATGCATGATTAAAGAAATTGAGTTCTACAAACCTATAGATTCTAAAAATTAATGAAGTGCAGTAAAAGTATGCTATACAAGAATAAATAATTTAAAATGGAAAAGAAGTAAAACATAAATACGCTTTTTCTAACAAGATTGTTTTTTGAGAATTCCTAGAGGCTTTTAAGATGCTACTTAGTAATTCTATGAAGAAATAAGTTAATACTTTTTGCTCAGATTTTCAATTATTGTCTCCCATTTACATGTTAGTAGACAACATCTTATAACTAGTTTTCATTATTCTTAACACAATTAATGAAAATAAAATAAATGTTTTATTTTCAAAATATTTACTTGATTTAAGTGTAATCAAATATTAACAATTTTTCATAGAAAATACATTTTTAATGGTCAATTTTACCAAAGACAGTCTTGCATACATATATATATATATATATATATGTATATATATATATATTTCCATTTTTCCTCCTTCAGAAATCACTAAGGTGACAAAGGTCAATAAAGCACAGTCAATGTCAGTATCTGGATAGTCAATACAAAACTGTATTGATGATTTCAGCACCGCATAACAGCATTCAAATAGATAATTAACACTGATCCCTTTTCTGATTCTTGTCCCATCCATGCAGCTCACGTAGAATCGATTGCTTATGTCTTTCCACCATGCTTGGTTGTCAACATTTACTGGCAAAGCCAGCTGAGCACTTGTTAAAACTTATTCTTGTGCTCTTTCCCTATTTACTCTAGACCCCACCTACCACCATGGATCACCACAAAAGATGCGACATGTAATTTTTAAAAGTCTCTATGCCTTTTTAATCTCTTGAATTCAAATCACCTGGAAAGAAATGTCTGACTGGCTTACTTAGGCTAGCAGTCACCACTGTAACTGCCAATGTGTGTGAAAGAGCTGCCCTCCTGGGCTGCACTGGTGAGTGGGCCCTTGTCCTTCATCTGTAAGAGTTCTCAGCAATAACAAAAATTATTTTAATATTCCACCACTCAATAGCCAGCATGATATAAATCCAAATGCCCAACATCCACATAAATTTCTTTCTAAACTTAAATTTCAAAACAACTGCTTACCCCTAAACTAATACCTGCCTGCAGCTGTACCAACCTGGGATCAGATTCCACCAGATCTCAGAAGCTAAGCAGGGTCAGGCCTGGTTAGTATTTGGATGGGAGACCACCTGGGAAAACCAAATGGTCTAGGCTTAGGAGAAGGACCTGGCAACCCACTCCCAAAAAACAATCAGCCATTGAAAACCCTACAAATAGCAGAGAAATGCTGATAGAGTGCCAGGCATGGTTCAATGTTGGGGAGAGTTTCATTTGTTGTACATAGGGTCACCATGAGTCCGACCCAAGCCAATGGCAGTGAACAACAACAACAAATTAATATTGCACTTATCTGTCAGCTTATCATGCGGTGGCAACTTGCATGTTGCTGTGATGCTGAAAGGATTCCACTGGTATTTCAGATGCTAGCAGAGCCATCTATGGTGGACAGGTTTCAACTGAGCTTCCATGCTAAGACAGACTAGGGAGAATGACCAGCAGCCTACTCCTGAAACAATTAGCCATTGAAAATCCTATGAATAGCAGAGAAGCACTGACAAATATAATGCTAGAAAATGAGCTCCCCAGGCTGGAAAGAAATGACTCGGGAAGAGTTGTCTCCTCAACATAGAGTTGACCTTAATGATGGGAATGGAGTAAAGTCCCTAGGACCTCCATTTGCTGATGTGGCATAACTCAAAATGAGAAGAAATACAGGAGCTGCAACAATAGGCTCAAATATAAAAAAATCATGTGCATGGTACAATGTTGGGTAGTGTTTCACTCTGTTATGCATAGGGTTGCTATTAGTTGGACCCAACTCGATGGCACCTGACAAAAGCAAAGCTAATACTATTCTCTGCTATTCCAATGGCCACACTCTTTGGCCTTCTGTAAGGATGAGTGCAGTGTCAAGTATCTATCAATACCTATTATTCCTTGGGTTTTGTCAGAATCTTTTTTTAATATTATGAAACTCAGATTAAATTATAAATTTCATACACCAGCATATGCTATATAACATGGTAGGAGAGAGACAAAAATGACAGGGTAGCAAATTAGATTCACACACACACACACATATACACACAACATTACATGAAAGTATTGAGTAAATGTTAAAATTCTGATTTTTATAACTAATCATCAGGTCATGGTAAGTCTTTATAATATTCCTTTAAATCTGAGCCAACATTCTATTTGCATTTGCTTTCAGTAAAGTGGCACAAATTTGCTTTTCTAAAGGCTCTGGTCTTCTCGTAACTCTTTAAACACTGGACATAAGTCATATAAAAATCCTTCCAGAAAATTTCTTAGGCTTCATCTTCTTTTTTCCTTCCTTCTTGTGTTGTAGTAACCTGTTCCCCCGTGGTTACACTCACTAAATGGGTGGAAAATACTTTGTGTTATCTTGTACAAGGTGGCCACAGTGTTCTCCTGTGCCTATCTACACGTGCGCCCCACAGCTGGGTGATATGCTGATCTTCCCAATAATGCATGGAGTCTACTGCTTCACATTCCCAAGTCTGAGCTGGCCTCATGACTTTCTTTAACAAATGGGATGCTGCAGAAATAACAGTTTCTGAATTTGAAGTCTATACTGCTCTCCCTTTCCTGTTACCATAAATTGCCACATGACTTCAGAGCTGGCCTCCTGGAGATGCCACTTGGAGGAGAACCAGCATCTTGCAGACAACAACCAGTGCCCCAAACCAGGGATGTTTGCAAGCCCTGTGGAGCTGGCAGGTGATTCATCTACATAATGAGATCAGCAGAACTATCCAGTGGGCTCAATCAAAATGTCTTAAGCTGCTGCATTGTGTTTCAGGCCAGTTTTCATATGGCTTCTTTGTACAGGAATAGTTAGCTGTCACAGCTTTCCTTATCCCTCTGTGTTCCTTCCTGTGACAAGTTCAAAATTAGTACATTTCCAGGCCTCTGTCCTTGGATAACTTTTTCTTGGTGCATGGAGAATAGCATGACTTATTAGTTGGAAGTGCTGAAGAAAATCTGGGCATATTCATCTCAGCTCTACTTGTCATTCTCTGGGGAATAATCTATTTGCAAAGAACCAGAATATTCCTTAGCTTCCCCACGCTGCCAGTTTCAGTTGGTGAGTGTCCCCAAGAACCAGCCCTGGTGTCCACTGCACTGATGGGGTAGAAATGTCTGCAGAGGTCAATTGGGTCCTGAGGCTCTCACACCACACTGCTAGCTCAAACCTAGCCTACATGCATAGGGAAGGTGACATCTCCCTTCGTACTTTTTCTATTTCTCAAGTTGTATAGAACCCAGAGGAAAGATGTGTTAACACCTGGGGTCTACTCAAAGGTCCCACCTCAAGCTAGATGTTGAACAACTACGGCAAGCCATGGCACTAGCTCCATGGTGTGCTACTGGCACAAGTCTGGAGCCCCTTGCACAGACGTGCCTCCAAAGGGTCAGTGATGTATGTGGCCATGTGCCCAATGGGGGCTAGAGCTAGAGTACCAAAAAAAGTAATTTTCTACAAGTTGTCTCTTTCAACCATGGCAAGAAGATAGGGAATGTTCTTATTATGCCATCCTGGTGGCAAGAAAGTAGAAAAGTCAAGATTTTCCTGGAATTTGGGACAAGATGGACACATCTGGGAAGTGAGAGACTTACCGAGTCAATGTGAGTGAGCCACTCACAGTGCTGCACAGGCAGCTTAGAGAGGAGAAGCATCTCTGAGCCTTTCACCTCCTTCACTTCCCTTAGCAGCGATGCCTCAGCAGTGATGGTGCCAGAGCACAAGATCCGGGCATCCAGAGCAGCCGGGTCAGCCAGGGAAAGATGGCTGCACTAAGGGGCCTCGGAGAGGACTGGTCCTAGCTCTAGCGAGTGAGCCATCGGTGCGAAGTGGGTACCGGCATTTGTGCATGTAGTGGGCATTTGTGTGTGAACTCACATGCAAGTTAAAGAAATATACACGTGGCCCTCCACAGCTGTGGTCTCCACATCTGCACATTCAACCAATCACAGAAAATATTTGGAGACAAATTTGTACACTGAACATGTACTGACTCTCCCCCAATGTTATTATCCCCTAAATAATACAATATAACAACTACTTATCTGGTATTTATATTGTATAATAAGTAGTCTAGAAATGACTTGAGGTTATATGCAATTACTACACCATTTCATATAAGGGATTTTGTTATTGTTGTTAGGTGCCCTCTAGTCAGTGTCCAACTCACAGTGACCCTACGTACAACAGAGGGAACACTATTGTCTTGTTTCTCTGCTATTCATAGGGTTTTCCATGGCTGATTATTTTTCAGGAGTGGGTTGCTGGGTCCTTCTCCCAAGCCTACAACACCTGGTGTTCCCAGGCGGTCTCCCATCCAAGTACTAACCAGGCTGAACCCTGCTTAGCTTCCAAGATATGACAGGATCAGATGCCACAGTGCTATGGCTGCAAGCAAGGGACTTTAGCATCCACAAATTTTGCAATCTGTGGAGGATCTTAGAACCAATCCCACAAGGATGTGGGGGAGAAGATTATGCCTTGGGGAGCCAGGATGAAGTCTGTATGTGAGGGAAATATAATTATCTGCTTTCCCCTTTGTGCCAGCTACTTGGTCACCACAGCAGACAGAGATAGTGTTTGTGCAGCCAAAATTATGGCAGAAGTTGTGAAGACAGCCAGACATCAGGGAACATATTAGAAAATTGAACCTTTTCCAGAGTTAATATGCACTTTAAATGAACAACCTTCAGGGTGAGAAAGTATGACTTTCTTGCAGTAAGCCAACAAGTACCAGGAATTCTTTAATTTAATGTTAAATTTAATTTGGCCTCATTTAAAACCATCCAAATTAGTGAAATAGGACTCAGAAAGACTGATATTGATGGGACATGGTGACAGTAGGGCTATGGGAACAGATGTGGGGGAAGCCTGCAATTATAATGCTTAATCCTCAAGAACAAGGAACTCATCCTAAGTCTGAAGAGGTCAAGTAAAGATTTTTCACAGATTTTCCTCATGTGTGAAAAATTGGAAAGACAAAGTAACGATGAACTTTGTCAACCCAATGTGCAATCCTTGTTCTGGATACTAAAATGAAAATTTCACCAATTTCCCTGCTTAAGAATTACATCAACTGCAGGCATATGCATTCCTACTATGACATGCTAATGCATTTATTTTCTTATTTGCTTTGAAACTGTGGGAAATACATAATTTGAGCCTCATAAAGTGCTTAGCATGCATATGTGTTTGGTTCAGACCTTTCTCTTTATTTATGACTATGATTATATGGCTATCAAAAGTGAAAGAAACAGGCAGTGGAAATATAATTGAGGTTCTTAGAATGCATCTATCAGCAAGTCAATGAGCATTATTGAGCAAGGACATTTGTCTGAATGCATTAAAGCGTAAATGGATCAAAGTAGGAAATATTTTACAAAGACTTCCTTGTTGCTCATCTGGAGAGCTGAGATACCTTCAACCCTGCCAATAAATAAATAAATAAATAAATCACAGGGTGGCTCACTTGGGGCAGCTGAGAGGGTCTGGCTTTCACTCAGGAGTCTGAGACCAGTGCCCATAAATGCCTGAACAGCAGCGTCATTTTGCTTCTTAAGACAAGTAGCTAATTGTGTTGTGGGAGACAGTTTCATCAATCATAGCCTAGGATGTTTTTATAGGGAAGAAAATGGATGAAGTGAAAATGGAAATCAAAAACTTAGGTAACCAGGTGTTATATTACTTGCTATTGTCTGATTTTAGTTCTTTTGTTGGATTTGTGTTTTTATTGCTGATTTTTTTGGGGGGGTTTTGCATTAAAAAGTTCCCCTTGTTGAATTTGACTTGACTGTTTTTTCGTCTTTCCCTAGTTGAAGAAAGTTGTTTTTGATTTGTGGCTGTGAAGAGAGAAAAAGGGCAGCAATAGCAAGAAATGGGGTGAATATCAAAAAGATAAATTCTGTTTTCCTTAATCACTCTTCCAGATACATTTTCCTTCTTGCATTGCCAATATATGACTAAAAAAACATTTGAACAGGGGTGCAGAAGTCACAGACTTTCTATGGTCTTCACATTTGTGTTCCTACTATATGTATATGTGTGTGTATATGTATATATGTGTATACATATACATATATATACATATGTATATACATATATATATACATATACACATATGCAAATTCCACATGTAGAAAGAAAATTGAACCCGATTCTCTCTATGCAAAGCAGAGAAGTATTGTTTTGGATTATGTTGTAAAACCAACTCATCCTATGACCCTTTCAGCACCTCCTTGAGAGGAGAATAGGAGGCAGATAAGTACAGCTCAGGGCCTCTGACAGGATGCTGAGCTGGTTCTGCATCAGGATAGACGTTCCGAGGGCCACATCATCCAGTGGACTACACAGCAGGCAATGTCAAGTAAGTATGCCTGTCCTTGCCTACTGCTTGCTTAGTCCTTTATGGGAATGAAGAAAGAACTTGCGGGAAAAAGTGACTTTAAATACATTGACATGAATATAGGGGAAGTGTTACACACCGCGTCCATCATTCTCTCTGAAATGAGTTGTTTATACATTTCTAATCATGGGTGCTACACAGACTAGGCTCTGAGCACTGAAGGAAATGGTGAGCTAAACAGCCATGATCTCTGCTTTCGCTGAGCTATGATCTTACAATCTACAGGAAGAGATGTGTGAAAGTATTTTAAAGAGAAAGTGACAGTCACCGTTGTGACTCAAGTTATAGCAGAACCTAACAAATATACCTTGTTTTAAATAGGAACATCAGTTAAATCCCTATGTTCATGCTCAAGGGTAAATCTTTACAAGTATTTCTTGACACTTAGGAAAAACATAAGATTAAGATATTTTTAAATTAAAATCTCTCCCTCACATTTTACTGAGATTAAGGCAGATGGGGACATTTATATTGTTCAATTTATCCTAATGTTAGCAAAAAAAAAATGATTGAGTTCTTTTTTCCAGTTTTATTGAAGTATAATTGATAAATATAAGTTGTATACATTAAAGGTATATCACATTAGAATTTGATAAATATATACAGCATTCTTCAGCACATATTGAAATTAAATAAGTAAACAGACTTAAAAATACCAGAATGAACATGAAATATTCCTATAATTTGAAATAAATAAAAACTTTGTAGGTTACTATTGTTTTATAAAATAGTCACTATCTCATGCAAGTAAGATGAAGGGGTAAGGCAAATTGAAGGAAGAGATATTTCATTTCTGTCATGTCTTATAAGTTGATAAAACAAATCTATGTATTGATTAATTTAGTGGTAATAATTTATATTTTGTTGTCTGATGGACAATATAATCTAGTCCTGTTTCTTATGGAATTATTTTCTGAGGGAAAGTCATCCTTAAAAATTCAAATTATATTCTACGTGATCATCTTTGTTGTCCTCTTCTACTACATTCCCATGGTACATTATAAAAAACAACTCACCTTAAAAATAAAACAAAATCCAATTAACAACTGATTATAAACATGAAAGGGAAATCTGTAATTATTACAGAGATTTGTCCCTAGCAATATAATGACAAAAATTAAATCTGAAAAATAATGCACTGTGTCTTATGTGTAGCAGCTTTTATTTTTCTAAGACAAATTCCCAATTGTTATTTCCCAGAAATATATTATATTTGGCATAGGAAGAGTGAAAATTAAATCTGTGTGCAAAATAAAGATTAATACTTTTAAACTAAGCTCAAGAAAAACATTTTTTCACTCATTCTCGATAAATAAATGTTAAAATCTAATGATTTTATATTGAGTTAGCAATATAATAAAATGTATTCTCTATTTTTTGTATATCATATATTTAATATTTGCCAATATCTTTATTTCTTATACAGAATGGTTCCCAGATATTTATTTGTTGTGCCATTAACATAGAGGACTGGTATCATAGTCATATGCTTACCAAGCCTATGATTATCATTTTATGATATTCTTCAGAATTTACTTGCTATGTTGCATAATTACTATGCTTTGATGAAATGTAACAAACATAAGTAAAAATGATATGAATCAGATGAAACGAACACCTGCTGGAGGCCACTGAGGAATATAATCTTCGAGGTGACCCAGTGCAATTACTCTGCCTACACAAAGATTTTTATTAGTTCCAACGTTATTAGCAAAGATATAAATAATTATATGGTAAAGATTGGCTCATCATAGATAACAATAGTCTAATAAAGTGCTTCAATGATTCATATGTCTTTTCAAAGTGCCTGTATTATGGGAACAACTTCAGCCATTCGGAAATACAAGCTTCAATATGTCATTTAACAAATAAGTAGTTTGGGATAATTTCATATGACCCTCATTATATTTCTTTGAAGAATGAAACTTTTAAAAATACATTGCTTTCTTATAGTAAGTTTTCTAGAAAATAGAGCCTGAGATGAAAACTTCTATGCTGATACCTTAATGGGGGGAGTAGATCAGGGGACCAAGCAAGGGAAGACAGAATGGCAAGCTGGGTGAATGAACACAAAGGTGCGCCAGCCAGGCTGGCCGCCACTTTGTCTCTAGAGCAAGGACTGCTTGGTCTCAGACATCTTCAGAAGATCATTGTTGTTAGGTGCCATCAAATTGGATCCAACTCAAAGCGACCCTCCTAGGATTTTCAGTGGCTGGTCATTTGAGGATTGCTTCAGGAGTGGATGGCCATGTCCTTTTCCCATTTTTGCAGTGCTGGGATTGAACCTGGGTCCTCAGAGGGCAGCATGGTCCTCTACCAACTGAGCTAAACCCCTGTCCTCAGAAGACCATAGGAACTCCTGTATGTTGGGTTAGTCCATGTGGGGAACAGAAGGGAGAACAATTAGTCCCTGAGATCCCTTCCCTCCCTCATCTCTCCCAAGGGTTAATGTCCCCACATCTCCAAACTGTAGTGCAGACTTCTCACGTGGTATTTGGGGTGTGTGTGCTCTGATCAGCCCAGACTTTCCAGCCCTGGGGAGCAGCAGGGACCCCATGACACAGCACTGAGCCCAGGGTTTCTTGGTTTGTAGAGGTGGCTGTTGGGATCTGTGCTCTACGGGGGTGACTCCCTGAGCCATGAGACACTAGGTTAGAGGAAGCACATGCACAGTCTACCTTGGTGCATAGTCCCTTCCATTATCATCACTGTTCACGTCCTCCCAAATCCTGCAGATGTTTCAACTTCTCCTACAAAGGGTGATATACTTAATAAATTAGCCAACAATGTTCTTTTCAAAGCTTTAAGGAATTTTATGATTTCTAAAATATCCCCTTGAAAAGGGGATTTCATGAATTTTGCCTTTGGTGAAAGGCCCAGAGAATTGGTGACTAGGAAGGAAATTTTCCATGCTAGTAATTATTCATCGTGATGCGACACGTCCACATGCACGGAGTAAAGAGCTTCGTGGTCCTCTGTCAGGATGAGGCTGTTGTAGAGGGGAGTTGTTTTTACTACTGAACTGTTCCTTCCAGAATTTTGTTCTTTGGTGCAAAAGAAGAGATGTTTTACATGTGTATTCAAAGGTAGGATGCTTAGTCTTCATTGTCATTTCTGGTCTATGCCTACACTTCAGAGTAACTCTTCAACAATGTGGAGAAATTCAAGAACATATAGGCATTTTTTTCCATAAAGAGAAAGGTCTCAAATATCAAAAAGATTACTTTAGGTACCAGGAAATTGTCCTGATATAGGGGTATAGTGCTATGGAAGAGAAACAAACCAAACAATGTACCCAGAAATGTGCAATACTCCTTGGAGCTAAAGCACAATTTATTATTTTATTTTATTTTATTTTACTTTATTTTAATGGTGAAACAATCTCCCTAAGTTATACAGTCTGTCTCTTCCCTCAAAATCCTCCTGCCTCTGCTTTTGGAGTCTCTGGGATTATAGGCACGCACCACAGTGCCTGGCTCCAAATCACAACTTCTGTAGGACAAAGTGTATGCATCATAGCAATCATATTGCCTTTGTTTACTTCCTATGAATTTATGTTTCTTAATTTTGCATGAGTTATGTTTCTGATGAGAAAAGTTTTCTTTCATATAAAGTAAGGGAAATAGAAGAAATGAGTGATAAAGACCTGGAAAAGGAAGATAAATATTACCAAAAGTATCTGAAAGGGCTTGCTTACTCACTTCTCACATGAGGTGGTCATTTTACTTCAGCAAGGGCTACAGTTCTTCTATAATAAAACGTCTTTAGGGCTGGAAGTAAATTTGAAAAAGATAGTTTGAATCTACATCTCGATGCATGAGGAGTGGTGGTTTGAAGGATTCCAAGGAATAGAATCACCTTCCTCACCTAAATTTAGAGCCAAGTGGAAGAGAACAGGGAGAGGTTGTGGACAAGAGATGGCTCTAGTTATGGATTATTAAGGAAGAGACATGGTTACTGTATTCTGTCAACTCTGTGGTTTGCACTTGCACTTGAGAAGGAGGAAATTGTGTCCATCCAGACACAAGTAGAGCTAGAAGTCTATAAGTCTCCCCTGGTAGGCTGTGCCCCTAACTTTAGTTATAATGTAGCAGAACATATACTCCCTGTAAGGCAATCCCCTCCAACTAGATAGAAGGGGCACACCTGAGCTGTATGTACCACTCTTGAACTCCCAAGTCAAGGGCAGGGGATCCCACCTTTCCTGTTTAGGAATAGTCAAGGGAGAGAGAATCTGAGGGCATTATGCTTACGGATGTGAAACTCAGGCATGAGTTGCTTCTCACTAGCCATGTAAGGAGAGGTGTTAGTGCATGTGTTTTATAGAGTGAAAAATGAGCCTCTGAAGTCTCCCTTCTTCAAGTTTACACAAATTAAATTAAGCATTTTATATCAATCAGCCAAATCACAAAAGAAGCATATTGCTTTATCATCCTCAGCTCCATCTGAGGTCTTTTCTTTCCTTGAGCTGATTGTAAATATCACACATGCTGGAAGGTGTTGCTTTGGTGGGGGTTAATCATAAAATATTATCTAGCCAGTGAGATAGCACATGCTTGTAATCCCAGCTACATGGGTTTGATAATGAGGATGGATACTTTCTCAATCAGAATCAGTGTGTTCTTAGGTGTCAGGAAGAGTCAAACATTCAGATCTTATTTATCTATCTTCTTCTGCCTGCACATACTACTACCCTTCTCTCTACTTACAGAACTATACCCTCACCCATATTTCTATTGTCAAGATCACAACAAGCTTCTGGTTGTTAAATTCAGCACATAACTGTTCCATGCCAATTGTTATTGGCCTGTGTGTGGCATTTGTTCAATCCTCTAGCTTTTACTCTTTAAACATTGTTGACTGAAAGTCTACTGTTGGTTTCCTATTCTTCCCCAAATTTTACATTCTAATCAGCTCAGTTGTTATTTGCATAAACATAATTCCCAAATTAGTATCTTCAGCCTAAAGATCTCCACAGAGTGCTGGACACATAAACTTGATTTGATTTTAGTTCTTGGGGATCCCATAAGTCTTAAGTTAACAGCTTCTATAATGAGTTTATCTTCTCTATAAAAATTTTTTCTGTCCTTGTATTTCATGTTGATTTTTATATTTATTTATTTATTTATTTATTTATTTATTTATTTATTTATTTGCTTTTTGTGGTACTGGGAGTTGAACCCAGGGCCTTGTGCTTGCATGCTTTGCAAGTCCTGTACCACTGAGCTGCACCCCCAGCCCATTTTTTTTAACTTTTTGAGACTGGGTCTCCCTAAATTACACAGACTGCCTCTGGTCTTCAACTTGTGATCCTCCTGCCTCTGCCTCCCAAGTCTCTGGAATTACAGGCATGCACCACCTTGGTCCATCTCATGTTGATTTTTAAAGAAACTATTATTTACCTATTTTCCAACCAAGGGCTCATCCCAAACCATTGATTGTCCATGTTATATTCATTATGCCTGATGTATCTTTTCAAGTCCCCTCTTTTCCATTGACTATGAAGCTTAGTGAATACAGGAAGAATAAAGATAGCCACAAAGTAAAAAGAAGAAACAAAGGAAAGAGTGCATAATGCAATTTGCCTACAAAGTAAAAATATAAAATTGTTGGTTACTATAATTTGCAAAAGGTGTTTTTCATTTTTCAATATTTTTGTTGTATTTATTTCAGTGCATGTCCTATGAGATTTCTCAGAACATTTTTAACTTTCTTTGCCCTCACTACCAAGACTGTTCAATTATATAGTAGGAACTTAACAAACATGATGGATGTTTGAAGGATGGATAAATAAAGAAGAGAAAAGACATACTGGATTGTAGGGAGCAATGACACAATAAGAATAAGATATGGAAGCCACCATGGTAGAGAACTGAGGTTGCATTTATGTGAACTACTATCATAAATAATCAGAGCAGAGAATGATGATAGAATGCTGAATTTGGGGAAGTGTCAGAACAGTTTCTTTAAAAAAATCATATGATAGAGATAAATGATGATATCTCAGTCTGGGACCAGAGAGATGGTTGCCACATAATGTCTCATTCTTCCTAGTAGTTCCAAAACACAATTGAGCGCGTGGAGTTTTAGAATTTAATATCTGCAGAAGATTCAAATGAAATTTAATAAATACAGATGGGATAAAAATATGTAGTGTGTGGCCCATTTGTACAGAAATAATGGCTAACTTCACGAGGGCAGAACAAAGGTGAAATTAGACATTTCCAGCAAGAAGGACAAGCACAATCCTGAAGGAAGAGCAATGATTTCTCTTGAGGTCACATTTCCAGTTTACAAAGAGACAGTATCTATGACTACTCACTGATACCAAATATCTGTTCACCTTAACTTTTTGGTGAAAGTTAATGAAATGAAAAGCAGTCTGCTCTCCCAAGGTCATTTATTATATAAAGGTTGAAAAGGAATAATTTGTTTCTTCCACTGTATAATGATTGTGCCGACTAGATCTAAATTTTACTTCTCTGATGGTCTGATCCAATTCCTCTAGTCGGTGTGCTGGGCCATGTCTAAAGAGCAAACTCTTTCACCTTGTTAATTTTTTCTCTCTTTTTATTTTTAGATATATGACATACACCACCAATCCCTTCTGCTAGGAGAGAGAATCTAGAAGTCTAGAAGGAGGGCATGCAACTTTCCAAGTTTTGATAGCAAAACCATCAGATGATTTCCTTCAACTTCAAATGCACATGAATTAGGCCTTTCCAACCTGTGTTTCTGTTCTTAACAATTATTTCCACACAAATGGCACATTAACTTAGGACATATATTTTCATGCCTGTTTTGTCTGGCAAAAATTTATTTACATTTTCCACCTATTAGGTTCAAATCTATCTAAACATGATTGTGTTTGGAAAATACTAGAAAAAAATGAGATATGACGTGCCAATCATCTTTCTAGTCATGGTCCCCAGGCTGGGTGTCATTCTTTATTTCCATCATAGAAGTTATTTTTTTTTAGAAACTGCTCTGATAATTTACTGAATTCAGCATTCTATCAGCATTCTTTGTTTCTATTTTTTTATGATAGTAATTCACATAAACACAACTTCTTCACTGGTGGCCTCAAAGAGCCTCTGTGGTGTAGCCACAAAAACCATCAAATGCTTTGTTCATTTAAACTAGTAAGCTTTCTGTAAATAAGGGGAGGGAAGTCACTGAAAATACAGGGTCCTATAAATTATTCTCTTTGTTATATTTTTGTCATATTAGCTGACCTGGAAGAAACTAACATTTGCATTCAGTGAAGGGATCTGCTTGTTATTATTGAAAGAGTGTCTCTCTTTTTCCCTTGTAATTATATATCATTTACTCCTTTTTCTCACCACATGAAGTAACACAAATGCTAGTGTTTATTTTAGTCACATTCTTTGGAAAAGTAGAACTCAGGCAGCTTTGTAGTCTAGACTTGCTTTGGAAATACTTATGAAGAGCTGAACCTTAATTTCACTGGGTACTGAAGTTAATGCACGTTGGAGGTTGGAGTCTCTCTCTCTCTCTCTCTCTCTCTCTCTCTCTCTCTCTCTGTCTCTCCCCCCCTTCCTCTCTCCCTCCCTCCATCTCTCTCTCTCACACCCTCTTTCTCTTTCTTCCTTGCTCTGCTGTTTATTACCTATTATATATCCATAAGTATGTATTCAAAGTCACCTAGAAAGTAAATGACACTGAGATGTTGGCAAAAGGATCATCACTCTGGGTGCCTTGGAGTAACTCAGCACCAACCCTTCATCTGGGGCATGGTGGATCTCTATTGTTATGGCAGACATCTTTATAACTTCATAAGTTCTCATATTCTTCTGTATTAATATTTAAAGAACTTTAAATCTTCTAGTGTTAGTCTTTTGTTTCTTTCTGTCGATCTCATTCCTTAGATCCTTGATAAAAACTTAGACCTTAAGGAACATAGGGTGGTTTTTAAAGATCTAGTGTTTGTTGTTAAAATCAAACTGCATTTGGAAGCAAATCATTGAATCAAGAAGTGAATGGCTTAAATAAATCTTTTTATTGAAGTGACATGTGATTGCGAAGGGTGTCATTTCCAGACCATAGCTTCATAATTTCCTGCTTCATAGAAGAATGCAACTGTCTTGGAAAAAATCAAGATGGCAGGAAAGAGAAGCAAACATATTTATAGAAAACAAAGAAGGTGCCAGGTTTGCAGGGCTGTCTACCAGTAAATGTTGCTGTTTAACTGCAAATTTGATCATTGGGGGTTAACTTGGATGTATTCCTATTAATTTTCCAAACAGTCCTCTTTCATATTTTTCCCTTCAAATACCTCCTCAGTTATTGCCCACCAATTGTGCTCCTATCTGAGCCAACTGCAGGTAATGAGATGCTGATTGGGGATTCTAGAATTCACTTGCTGATGATTATGTGTTATTTTAACAGGAGAATGACAATAATTTCCTGTAATGCCACTTGTTAAGGTAATTATGCTATAATTGCCTTATCAAGGTGTCATAGAGGAGAGGGGAGAAATTCCAGGATTTCACAGCTGCTGTCATGCTTTTTTAAGTGTTATTTTGAATCTGCATTGTCAGCCTTCCAGATAAACCCCTTCTGATTGTTTTAAACCTAAGCATTGTTGTCCTGGGTGGGTTAGTTAGGTGACCTTAAATGAGATCTTTTTTTTCCTTTTCTTCTCTTTTCTTTCCTTCCCTCCCTCCGTCCCTCCCTAGACTTCTCTTCCTTCCTTCCTTCCTTCCTTCCTTCCTTCCTTCCTTCCTTTCTCTCTCTCTCTCTCTCTCTCTTTCTCTCTCTTTCTTTCTTTCTTCTTTCACTCATTCTGTGTTACTTGGAGGCTTAATCCCGGGCCTCATACATACTTTGCAGGTGCTCTACCACTGAGTTGCACTCCAGCCCCTTCAGTTATTTATTTTTTTAGTCTTGAAACAAGGTCTGACTAAGTTCCACAGGCTGCCTCTGGCCTTGAGCTTGTGGTCCTCCTGCTTCTGCCTCCCGAGTTGCTGGGATTTCAGGCATCTACCATCATGCCACATCTAAATGAGATAGTGTAAGAGTTGATTTTTTTTGCCTTAGTATTATAGCTATACGGCAAATTAAAAGCACATACATTGTGTATGTAAAATTCAGTTAAGTGGTGCCTGAAATGTTTCAGTTATAATAGGAGGTGAAGAGGTGGTTTGTAGAAAATGTGGATTTAAAAAAGAGTAAGCTATTCCCCTATGATGGTCACTATGAGTCTGACACAACTCGATGGCACCTCACAACAGCCACAAACTATTCATAAATAAAATACCATGTATTGGAGAGCACGTGTATCTAAAAATGAGTCAAAACATGTGTTGAAATCTAATTGAAGATGACATTCATAGACTAGAAACAAATTAGTAACATCATTGTTTAAATTTATAGTTCTAGTGTGAAGATTATTTATTCATTTGATACCTTATGTCTTTATTGCAGTTATCAATAATATAGTAAATAATGGACCCTGTTCTAAAATATTAAAAATAATGCTCCTAACTTTGTTGTTGTTGTTATGTGCCATTGTGTGTTATCCAATTCATAGAGACCCCATGTACAACAGGCAAAACAGTATCGTTGGTGCTTCTCTGCTATTCATAGGGTTTTCAATAGCTGGTTGTTTTTTAGGCAAGGAGTGGGTTCCCAGGTCCTTCTTCCAAGCCTGCAGCAGCTGGTGTGCCCAGGTGGTCTCCTATCCAAGTATTAACCAGGCCCGACTCTGCTTAACTTCTGAGATCTGACGGGATAGGACACTACAGTGGTAGGGCTGCAGGCCTCCTAACTTTAGCAGATTCAAATGTTTTTCTATACACATTAAGGTCACATTCTGTTTAAAGGGACAGACAATGATATAAACACATAAAAATGACAGTATGTTAGACAGTCACAAGCAGTATGAATGGAGAATAAAGGAAAAATAGTCAAGTTGAATGTCAGAGGGCAAGGGAAATTTGTACTCCACATAAGATGCATGTAACTAAGGCAAATTTTGAGTCTACACTGGAAGAAATTGAAGGCATTTGCTATCCTATGATCTGGTAGAAGTATTTAATAGGAAATTCAGTGTGAAGGTATTATCATCATGGAATAACCAGAGGAGTACTATGGCAGGATGGAGAGACTAGGGACAGGAAAAGCAGCAGATGAGGCCAGAGCAGAGATGGGGCCCAGATCACAGAATGCCCTATAGATCACCTGGGACGGGGCTGGCTTTTTCTTGGAGTGGGATTGAAGCCCAGCATGGGATTTGGCCAGACACACAGAGCCTATGATTTTACAGGATCCTTTTGACAACTGTGTTGAGAAGAACACTGGGGGAATAAAAGGCAGACATGAGGACACCAGCTAGCAAACTATTGAAATAAGATGCATAATCGGAGACCTGAGGATAGCTCAAACCAAGGGAGTGTCACGGGAATGGATAGGAAGTGATTCTCCATGACATCCTATTGATCAAATGTAGGGAAGATGGGGGGTGTTGGGGGAAATGGCAATGAAAGAAGTGAAGGCTCAGGTCTAGGAAATTCGGAGCTGCCACTATCTGAATGGAAGAGATGGAAGCCTTGATCTGGAGGGAGATAACAGAAACCTAGGCTTAGACATGTTAGTTTGAGAAGTTATTAAGAAATGAAATGGAAATATCCAGGAGGCAACTCTTATCTGTGCCTGTTTTTCAGACAAAAATAGTAGATTTGTGCACTTGTGGTTTTTTTCTTTTTTTTTTTTTGTCGTCGTTGTTGTTAGATGCCATCCACTTGGGTGTGTCTCATAGTGATCCTCTTAAGGTTTTCAATAGCTGATTTTTTTAGGATTGCCTTGGGAGTGGATTGCCACATCCTTCTCCCATTTTCTGTTTCAGAAAGGAATATTTTAATCTGTGTAAATACTAATAGAAGTGATTCAGTAGTGAGAATAATAATGACGGAAAAATTGAATCAATAAAAAAAAGTCCTTAAAGAATAGAGAGAAGGAGCTGGGGTCAATTGCACACTCTTATCATTTTATAGAAGAAGAATATTTTTCATCTTTTAATGTATATGAATGAGGTATAGGCTCAGAGCAGATGGTGGGAACACAGACCATTTTCTGCCTAAAATAGAGTGATACCGCCATACCACCATACCACCCTGGTGTCTGATCCTGTCTGATCTCAGAAGCTAAGCAGAGTTGACCTTGGTTAGTCCTTGGTTGGGAGACCATCTGGGAATATGGAGTATTGTAGGCTTAGGAGAAGGACCTGGCAGCCCACTTCTGAAACAACCAGCCACTGAAAACCCTATGAATACCAGAGAAGCACTGACATAGTGCCAGGCATGGCACAGTGTCAGGGAGTGTTTCGTTCTCATGTACATAGGGTCGCTCACTACAAGTCTGACCCTACTTGACAGTACCTAACAACGACAAACAATCCTTTATTGTCTTCTACATTCCAGCTTTATAGAATTAAAATTATGCATTAAATATGTTAAAATGAACGTGATACTATCTTTTTATTTACATTTATATGTGTTATATGTGAGCTCCATAAGAAAGAGAAAAGTGTATTTGATTTTAAAAAACATGACTTAAAATGGTAAGGAAGGTGGCTAGTTAGGAAATGCTCAGTTCCTACCAATCACAGAGTAATGTGATCATGAGAAGACCTGATTAAAAAATGTTGGCCGTCAATTGACAGTTTTCTTGGTTTCTTTTCCTAACTTTTCTGTTGAATAAATCCCTCGATTTCCCTCATTGCTCTCTGGTGTGCTTCATCTTAAATGTTTCTTTAAAAATAGGAAGTGTGTAGACAGTTGGGGTTTTGTGCACTTTGTAAAAGCAGATAGTAGGAGTTAAAATCTGAACAAAAGTAAACTCAGATAGTTCTCAATAAATGTAAAAGCCAGTCATATTTGCTGCCTTCATCAGCTAATCCAAATAAACACATTATGACAAAATTTTAGTTAGATATAAAACATTTGATGTTGTTATAAAGTTAAACTTTAGGCATAGACCAGAATATAGCCAGATTATTTTCTTGTCCATCCAGTGCTTTTGGTCAGCAATTTTGTGTTCAAAAAGACTTGACTTCTCTCGAGATGTGAAATATACAGTTAGCGGTAAAGAATAAGTTCATAGGTAACACAAATAAGAAGGGTGCAATTATACCTTTATATTTTTCTGGTTATTTTACTGTAAATTATCCATTACACCTACCCTTTAATGCTCAGAATTCCCTAGTTGGAAATTAATACTTCACTTTTATTCACTAAATGAGTAAAGCAGAATTATACATTTTTAATAAAAGCACTGTCTGTACAACATTCCATTTTGACTTGGTATGCTTTGAAACAACAGAAATGAAGAGAAGAGGGATTTTAAAATGTGTTACAATTCATTTGTATATTTTTCAGTAGTTCTATCCATGATTAGAGATTGCTGATGCAATGGTTATTAAGAAACAAAGATGCTTGATTGTTGCACAATTATCCAGTGAATGAGAGAAAATTAATTTATCAGGATAACATTTAGGGATAAATATTTAATGGAATATCTTTTTTCAACACATTGGACCCACACACTTTTAAAGGATTTTTCTTGTCACTTGCCAATAATTAATAATATTTCAAACATCACTTTTTGGAGTTGAGAATCACTTTTCCTTTTCCTTTGCTATATGTGTCTTCATAGAGAAATGTCCTCTGATGCTAATACATTTTAGATTTGGTGAGCTTAAGACATTTACTTTTTTTATAATTCAAAGACCTGGCATAATTGAAATAATAGGAGAGAAAATTATATATTATCTATTTTAAGACCCAGTATCTTCTTATATTACCCTGACAAATATTTTTTAGATTTCTTCAATACTCTACAGCATTTTGTGAAAGCACGATATTTTCTAGCTAAATTTTGGGGAAGTTATCTTTTTCAATATGAAAGAAAACTATGACAGGAGAAAGCTCATTTTCCCAAACGTGAATAATATTTTAGAAATAATATTTTGAAATAGGATGCTAATGTATGTTCTATGATTTTATGTTATATCACTGGTTCGGGTTAGTTTTTTATACACTACAGAATAATCTTCCTCAGAAATGTTGAGTGGGAAAAGGCTTTTGGATATCCATACTTAGTTGAATCTAAGTTACCATTGATCAAAAGTCACACAGTAATTTTCTGTCATATTTAGAAAGAGAAATTATTACTAATTAAATTATCCTTTTGAATTTATAATTTAATGTACAGGAAAATGAAGTTGTTCATTTCAAAAATTGTAATTATCTAGTTATTTGAAGAAATAATAGTTTAAAATTAAAAAGTTTGGTGAAAGACATTAGTATACAGATTCATTTACCCATATAAATTCTACAGGGTAAATCTGAAGACATGAATCCTTAGTCACATCATAGTAGAGTGCCCTAAACCAAAGCTAATGTTAAAAGAAGCTCTGAGAAAACAGACTTACTGCATACAGGGGAACTACGATATAACATTCCACCAATTCTCATCAGAGATTGTGAATGTCACAAAATAGTGGAATCAGATCTTAAAATGTTGAAATAAGTAAGAGAAAAATTCATCTCAGAGCATATGTTCAACAAATATATTCTTCAATAAATAACATTAATAATTTTATTTTTGTGATAAAAGATAAAACAAAGACCTTATTACTAGCAGTTTGAACTGCCGTAGAATTAAGAGGATATTAATTAGGCCAGTGGAACACAATGCTATATCCAAACTTGAATCTTTGAAGATTGAGGTATGAATTGCCCACTCCATATAACCATAAAATCTTGATCCCATTAGGCTTACTTTTACTTTTGTAAAACTTGTCCTTGCCCAAGTCATCCTACCATTTACCACCCTGTTGTTGTAATTTGCCTTTGCATTAAAATTAGCATCTTAATCTGTCATGTCATCTGAACTAGTTGATTAACAGCAATTTAATTTTAATTGTATATAACATTTTTGCTCCTTTAATTCCATTCTTTCCCCCTCATTTTTCTATTATCTCATACAGATTATCTCTTTATATGTTATGTACCCACTAACAGATGTATAATTTTTGTTTTTTCTTTTTCTATAAGACAAAAAATTTACAAAAATTATATTTATGCTTTACTTTAAATTGACGTATTTTGCTACTTTTTCCAGTACCTTTTACTTCTTCAAGTAGATCTGAGCTACTGTTTAGTATTTCATTTTGGTCTGAATGACTCTTTGGCATTCTCATAGTGAAAGACTACTAAGGATATATTTTATTGGTTTTTACTCATCTGGGAATGTCTTAATTTCTTCTCCTAAATGAAGGAAAAAAATTTTTTTGGCTAAAGATATTGGTTGATAGTCTTTCTTTCAGGACTTTGAATACCTTCTGGCTCCCATGATTGCCACTGAGAAATATGATGTTAGTCTTAAGATTTCTTTAAATGATGAGCCAATTCTCCATTGCTTCTTGTTGATTCTCTCTTATCATTTGCTTCCAACAATTTCACTATGATATGTTTAGCTGTGGATTTCTTTCTTTATCTCATTTAGACTTTTTTGAGATTCTTGTATAAGTAGAAGTGTTTTTCACTAAATTTGGAAAGTTTGTTGCTATTGTTTATTCAAATATTTCTTCACCTCTTCTTTCTCTCCTTTCCTTCTGGAATTCTCATGAATATGCTATTGTATTTGATGGTGATTCAGAGGTCTATGAAGTCCTATACTTTATTATTTTTTTCTTTCTGTTTCTCAGAATGGATAATCTCAATTGGCTTATTTTCAAGCTCACTCATATTTCTGTCAATTCAATTTTTATTTTGTGTTTCACTAGTGAATTTTATTTTTAGATATTGTCTCTAGCATTTCTAATAGGTTCTTTCTTTTGTGAGTTCTATTTCTTTATTCTTCCACTTGTCTGTCAGTTTGTCATACTGTGGGGGCTTGTGTGTTGCTGTGATACTGAAAGCTATGCCACTAGTATTTCAGATATCAGCAGGGCCATATATTTTGGAAAGGTCTCAGCTGAACTTCCAGACTAATACAGACTAGGGAGAAGGACTTGGCAGTCCACTCTCAAAACATTAGCCATTGAAAACCCTATGAATAGCAGAGAAGCACTGTCAGATATAGTGCTGGAAAATCAGAACCCCCCCCCCCACCTGGGGTGAGAATTCACTCAAAAGACAATGAGCTTAAACATAGAAGATATTGTGTGTATGACACAACGTCAGGTAGTGTTTCGTTCTGTTGTACATAGAGTTGCTATGAGTTGAACCTGACTTGACAGCACCTAACTACCACCACAACAACTTGATGAAATATTGCTCATATTCTTTCCCATACTTCTTTAGACATGGTTACATTGTTGAATTTATTTTTCTGCACATTTAAAATGGCTCATTTAAAGTATCTAATAAGCTGAATATCTCTGGGATTCCCCATACAGACTTTCTACTGAATGCTTCTTATCTGAAGTGTATCATCATTTCATTGTCTTATTGTTGTTGTTGAAAACATACATCTTAGGCAATATGGTGTGACAACCCTGGAAATAAGATCTTAGGTTTGTTGCTGTTGTTTGTTAATTCAATGACTATCATGAAAAAATTTCGGGAAGCCTGGTTTCTTTGCCTTCTGCCAATGAAGTCTCTGATCATGTATCTTAGCAGTCACCTAATGATTTCGCAAAAGTTTTCTGAACTACATGGAACCAATTCATCTCCTAGTATTCTGTAATTTGTATGTCTGCGTTGGAACTCAGGCATGTAGGTTCAACTCTGTCTTCACCTTCATGCCCTGTTTTTTCAGAACCTCACATTCAATTTCTGCTTTTTCTTCAGAGCCCGAAATTCAACCACAAATAAGAGAGTGGGTCTTTCATGTGGACTTCAAGATTCTCAGGAACATATCAGAAATTTCAGTACTCTCTCTTTACACCTCAATCCACAGATTTCCTTTTAAGATTTTTGGTCAGCTTCTTGTTTTGCAAGCTGGTATTACCACTTCAGACAGCTGCTGTGGCTAAAAACTTACTACTTATTTTTAATAAATGGCCCAGGTATGACTGCAGTCTCTGTTATATGTTGTTGTTAGGTGCCACCGACTCATAGTGACCATATACACAACAGAATGAAATACTCCCCAACACTGTCCCTTGCCCAGCACTATGTGAATGTTTCTCTGCTATTCACAGGGTTTCCAATGGCTAACTGTTTGATGAGTAGGTTGCCAAGACCTTCTCCCTAATCTGTCTTAGACTGGAAGTTCAGCTGAAACCTGTCCACCATGGGTGGCCCTGCTGGTATCTGAAACAACGCTGGCATAACTTTCAGCATCACAGCAACACACAAGCCTCCCCAGCATGACAAGCTGACAGATACGTGGAGGGTAGCTATACTTAGTACATCCAAAATCTGAAGAAAATGTGATGTGTTTGTGAACAGAAAAAGATGGATAAACACTTTGTAGAATGGTCATACAACAGAATAATGGTCATCAACAGTGTATACAAAATTGTTGCATCTCAAATTTTTTTCATCTCAGTATGGTTGTTTCTTATTGCCTGATTCTTTAATATTTTTTTCTATTATCTCTTTTGCTTCCCATAAACTTATTGGCACAGTAACAGAGAGAATTAAAGCTCTAACCACGCAACAACTACTGAGTTGTCCAAATTTATAAGTTAGAGATTCACTCAGCTCTATTCTCAGTTCCATCAGAAGCTCTAACATGTACTTCTGAGTAGTAAATGTGAACAATGTGTGGCAGAATCATATCTTTTTAAAAAACAAGAAAAATATTAATATATTCATATATGTGTATAATATATGTATTAATATACTTTTTTAAAGTTAAGAACTAAAGTGAGCAAATACCTTTGACAATCACTGACCTAAATTGGCTGTGAGCTAAGAGGAGGCTGCATAGAAAACGGTGAAGCTGGGACCACTGACTCAGTACTGAACATGCTGGGTACCTTAATACTCAGAAAACGTGTAATTAGAAGCCTGAAAGCTAATAATTTTCCCCCAAAATACTAACAATATCATATAATATATCTGTTTCATCTCCTTTGTTCAGGTCTACATGATTTAAAAATAATACTTTCAGGTTGTAATTTTTCTTTCAGAATAAGGAATTATATGGCTTAATAAAATAGTGGTAGCTAGAGAACTTTGTAACTGAAGAAAGGCTGGATATTTTAGTTGTTTTAAAGCCATATCTTTTGTGTATTTGGTTTTTTAACACTAAATTCTTAGATGAAGTATTTATCCTTTATGCTCAGCACATCAGAAAAACTTGACCTAATCATTCTTGTTGTTGTTGTTAGGTGCCGTCGAGTTGGTATCCAACTCATAGCGACCCTCATAGGGTTTTCAATGGCTGACTGTTTCAGAATTGCCTTGGAAGTTGATTGCCAAGCCCTTCTCTCTCTCTCTCTCTCTTTTTTTTATTAGAAATTTTTAATGTACATCATAATGTGATTCATTTTGACACGCTTTTCGTTGTGACAATTTTCATATATGCAATTTGATAAGCATTATTCATATAGGTTACCCCTTACCCTCCTCTACGTTTCCCCCTCCCCCCCTTCCTACCTAAGTTTCCCATCCAAGTCTTCTCTATCTTTTACTATATAGTATTTTTCTATATGTCCTTGGGTTCCATTTCTGTTTAAGATAGAAACTTTTCCTGTAGTGGTCTTTGTTTCTATCTTGTTAGAACAATTACATGTGATTTTTA
>VMDO01017855.1:0-43794 GCA_007922755.1 Pedetes capensis
GACTGGGACGCGATGGCACTCGCCGCGGCCGCGACCGGAGCCGGGCTCCCCACCGCCGACCGCGCTGCTCTCCGGGCCGCGAAGGCGGTGCCTGCCGGGAGAGGCGGCGCGCGACGCGCAGCTGCTTTTCCATTGGACGCCGGCCTCCTGACGTCACCATGGAGAGGCGGGGCACAGTGCGCCGCTGCCATGGCAACGGGGGTCAACACACTGAAGGCGAGAAGTTTGGCTTCCGGCCGGGCGCGAGCTTTCCCCAATCGTCCCAGGGGACTGCATAGCTTGGTATCTGAGCTTCAGGAACCGAAACAGCGACCACCCGCTCGGGGACCTTGGGCAGATGGCCCTCGCCGCACACTCCCAGTCTCTTTTCGGGAAACTGAATATGAGCCAAGATTTGGATTAGGTGACAACCAAAGTCCCCTTGCCAGTCATATTCTGTGAACGCCAGGAGTGAATCCTGTGTCAAAGACATTCTCTGACACCTGGTCAAATAATGAGGAAAAATGTGCAAAAGGTTTTTGAGTGTAGTTAGCAAATACTGTAACTCAGTTCTTGAAGGAGACGGAAGAAGCCTATCAGATTTCAATTTGTTTCAGTGAGTCTAAAATTCAAAGCAGTTTTTTCCCAAGGTATGAAACACATAAGAAAGATGAAGACGCGGGATCAAAAAATAAATGAGGAAGTTGCTCTCTTTTTAGTTCTCTTTTCATGTATCTGTTTTGAAGCCGATAAATCTTTTAACCTTTCCAGCATTCCTTAACCTAACAGCAGAATTCAGGCAGGAGACCTGAAGCAAGCAGCCATTTCTCTAAAATTCTTTCCTTCCTTCTTTTCTGTTCTTTCTTTCTTTCTTTCTTTCTTTCTTTCTTTCTTTCTTTCTTCATTCTTTCCTTCTCTCCCTCTCTCCCTCTTTTTTCTCTCCACCTAATAGCAATAATTATATATAATATATAAAACATATATATGTATATATGGTGTGTGTGTGTGTGTGTGTGTGTATTGTGGGGGGGGGTTGGGGGTTGAACCCAGCGCTACCCACATGCTTTGCAAGTGCTCTGCCACTAGGCTGCATCCCTAGCCCCTTTTTATATTTTATTTTGAGTTGGAGTCTCACTATGTTACACAGGCTGCCTCTGGTCTCAAAACTTGTCTTCCTACCTCTGCATCCTGAGTCACTGGGATTACAGGCATGTGCCACTGTTCCTTGCCCATTACTCTATATTTTTGTTTTTGTTATATTTATAATGGAGACTTCTATTTATGGCAAGGAAAGTGCTTTTGAATTTAAAGCATCGCTATACACTACTATCCCAACTCTAAATTCTTAATGAAACAGTAGTTAACTTAAAGGAATATCATGCGTTCTTGAATCGAATTTGCACCCAAATCTAATTGCAATTTCACAACAGGTACTGTGATTCTACAATTTTCAACACGAATCTAATCCACATCTGATTTTTTACCCTCTAAAACTATTGAAAGTGTGTGGGTTAGATTTGAGAATGTATGTTAGTACAGATGGGATTTGAATACGGTCGCGCGGGGCGGAGGGGGGGGATATCATGACCATGGTACTCAAATTACTGAGCTTTGGAAAGCACTATCTTGGAGCTTTCCAGAGCCCAGAAACAGGCTGCAAAGAAGGCAGAGGAAAGAGAGGGAGGTGAAGGGGAAGAGTGATAAGGTGTAAGAAGAGAGAAAATGGATCTTGTGTGTTTACGTTAATTTGCTCGATTCCTCAGACTCTAGGGAACGGTCTTGGGAGACAAAGGGGCATCCATGGCTCATCAGGCTCCGTGGGATCAGGCTAGAGAGATGGTACTCTGCCAGTGAGAAGAAGCATGCAAGGCCTGATTTGAAGGTGGCAGGAGTACTCAGGGGTTATTTTTGGATCTAGAAATTTAATACATTGGACCTTTATCCCCCACCTTTAGCCAAGTTCTCTGGCAGCCTCTTCCCTGAGACTAGAGGCATGACGTAGGGTAGACTCACCACCTAGCTGGCACAGCCCTTCCAGGGAATAAATAGGCTATTCTCTTTTCCTCTGGCCTCAGTAGGAAGCTCAGAAAACATATACCTATTAGAGAACTTCTAAATTAATTCCATGGCAAAAAGTTGTTTTGAGACCTGATATTATTTTCTTTTTCCTTTTTTTATTTTGTGGTACTTAAGGGTTGAACCCCGATCCTCACACATACTTCGCAAGAGCTCTATGACTGAACTGCACCCTCCACCCATTTTTAATTTTTTGAGTCAGGGTCTTGCGTTACCCAGTCTGCCTCTGGTCTCAAACTCATGATCCTCCTGCCTCTGCCCCCGAGTCACTGGGATTACCAGTGTGCACTACTGTGCCTAGCTTTGTTTTCTTTTTAAAATAGTGCAACCACAAGATGTTAAGGAGGCCACATTTTGAAGAAGAAAAAGAAAACCCTTAAGATGAAATAAGTTATGTGATAAATGATGGATCAAAATAGCTTTGGATTAAGCCCAATAAAGAAACTTCTGAGGAAAATTTTCCTCTTGTTGCATGAGAACTTTTCTTAGCACCACATTGTTAAAGCATGAAAGGTTTCGTCCTGGCACAGGCTAGGCAGGGAGTTACCTAGAGCTTCTGAAAGCAGCTTGGTCCTAATGGCAAATGTCTTCTTTGTTGTCATTGTCGTTTTCTTTTAGGTGCTCATGGAGAAGCACTGAAGAGACCTTGACATCAGTTTCAGATAGGATGGGTAAGAGGTAGGAAGTGAAAGGAGGGGTGCATACCCAGAAAGAGAGCAACAGAGATGCAGAGATCAGTGCGGAGTGGGGAGGGTCCTGGAACTGGCTGTTAATATAACAACTAGTATTTATGCAGGCTTTCGGGAGTTTGTGTTTATGTGAGGGCAGAGTGAAAATCAACAACATAGTAGTATATTGAAAACAATAAGTGCTACAGGAAAAATCAAGAGGGTAAGGGGTGTGGAGGTGTGCAATTAGAAACAGGGAATACCATGTAGGGCTTACTGAGAAGGTGAGTTAGGATAGAAAGGATAGAAAGGAAATGGGTGCCTATCAGAAGAATCTTGTGGGCCAGCACACAGAGCCAAGATAGCCTGGGCCTGGTGTATTGATTGCCCTTCAAACTGACCTTCAGAAAGAGGAATAAGAGGAGACAAGTTAAAATTTCCAGCAGATTTTTTCAGTCACACTTACTTTACAGCTTGTTCTCTTGTGAACATGTAGACCCCTGGAGGGGAATTTATTTTGCAAAAAATTATAACTATTTTAAAAATATTCTGTAACTATTCTGAAAATACCTAACAACAATAATAACTTTTTTGTACATAAGAAAAAGCACTTTCTTGCTTTTTAAAAATTTAAATTTTTAGAATTATTGTTGTTGGTTGTTAGGTGCTGTTGGGTGAGATCCAACTCATAGCAACCCTATGTACAACAGAACAAAACACTGCCCAATACCATGCCATGCCCACGATCTTTTTTATGGTTGAGGCCATTGCTGCAGTCACTGTTTCTTCTCATTTTGAACCATGCCACATCAGTAAAAAGAGGTCCCAGGGGCTTCACTCCATTCCCATCATTAAGGTTGACTCTACTTTAAGGAGGCAACTCTTCCCCAGTCATTTCTTGAATGCCTTCCAGCCTAGGGGCTCATTTTCTGGCACTATATTTGATAGTGCTTCTCTGCTACTCATAGAGTTTTCAATCACTAGTTGTTTTGGGAGTGAGCTCCCTGGTCCTTCTCCCTAGTCTAGTCTGGAAGCTCATCTGAAACCTGTCCACCATAGGTGGCCCTGCTAGTATCTGAAATACCAGTCGCATAGCTTTCAGCATCACAGTAACATGCAAGTTCCCACAGCACAACAAGCTGACAGACACATGGATGATGTACTCTAGGATTTTAGGGAAAAATGTTTATTAGTTTCTAGAGTTTCTATATCACAGTGCCACATTCTGAGTGACCAAAAAATAACACATATTTACTCTTTCACAGCTCTGAAGGTTAAAAGTCTGAAATCAAGCAGTTGTGGGGCTATGCTCCCTCTATGAGTTCCAGAGGAGAATCTTTCCTTGCCTCTTCCTAGCTTCTCACTGGTGACAAGCCTCAGAGCTCTCTTGCTTTTTCACATCACCCCAACCTCTGCCTTTGTGGTTATATGGCCTCTGTGGGATGTCTCTAAATCCACATCTCCCTCTCCTTACAACATTGTTGTTGATGTTAGGTGCCATCAAGTCGGGTCCAACTTGTAGTGACTCTGTGAACAACAGAATGAAATGCTCCCCAACACTGTGCCAGGCACACAATCTTTTTTGTTTAAGCCCATTGGTGCAGCCATTATGTCGATCCATCTAGTTGAGGGTCTTCCTTTTTTTCATTGATCTGCCCCTCTTCCAAACATGATATCCTCCAGAGATTGGTCCCTCCTGACTACATGTCCAAAATACATAAGACACAGTCTAGCCATCCTCGCTTCCAAGGAGCACTCTGGTTGTACTTCTTCTAGGAAAGATCTGTTGGTTCTTCTGGAAGTCCATGGTATGTTCTTCTGAATCACCTTGATTTTTCTGGCAGTTCCCTGTCAATCTATTGCTGCAACCACTTTTGAATGATCTTTAGCAAAAATTTATTTGCATGAGATATTAATTTCCACATTTGGTTGAATCCCCTTTCTTGGGAATAGGCACAAATATGGATCTCTTCCAGCAGTTGTCCAGGTAGCTGTTTTCAAAATCTCTTGGCATAAACAAGTGAGCATCTCCAGTGCTGCATCTGTTTGTTGAAACATCTCAAGTGGTATTCCATCAATTCCTGCAACACACAAGCCCTCACAGTATGGCAAACTAACAGACAAATGAAGGCCTTACAACATTAGGCACCAGATTTAAAGCCCACTCTGATCCAGTGTGAGCTCATTGAACTTGATTACAGCTGCAAAACTTTATTCCCAAATAAGGTCACAGTCACATGTTATAGGAGTACATGAATTTTGTAGGAGTGTGGTACTAACCCAGTACATGTATGTATTAGTAACATGTGGAGGGAACTGCTGGAAAATCAAGCCAGATTTGAAGAGAGCATGGAATAAGGGACATCATTGCTGATGTCAGATGGAGTTGGTCTGAAAGTAGAGAGTACCAGAAAGATGTCTACTTATGTTTTATTGACTATGCAGAGGCATTGACTATGTGGATCACAACAAACTTTGGACAACATTGCGAAGGATGGGAGTAACTGAGCACTTAATTGTACTCCTGAGGAATCTGTATATGGACTAGGCGGCAGCTGTTAGAAAAGAAGAAGGAATGGTGGTTTAAAATCACAAATGGTGTGTGTCAGGGCTGTATCTGTTTACCATACCTCTTCAATCTCTATGCTGAGCAAATAATCTGAGTAGTTGGACTTCATGAAGAAGAACATGGCATAAAGATAGGAGGAAGACTCATTAACAACCTGTGATATGCAGATGCCACAACTTTACTTGCTGAAAGTGAAAAGGATTTGAAACATTTGCTGATGAAGATAAAAAGAAAACACTGCTTTCAGTATGAACTGCATCTCAACATCAAGAAAACAAAAGTCCTTGCAACTGGGACAGTAAGCAACTTTATGCTAAATGGTGAAAAGATTGAGGTTGTCCAAGATTTTGCTTTACTTATTTCAACAATCAACACCCATGGAAGCAGCAGTAAAGAAATCAAAAGATGCATTACATTGGGAAAAGCTATTGCAAAAGACCTCTTTAAAGTGTTGAAAAGTAAAGATGTCACATTGAAGACAAAGGTGTGCCTGATTCATACCACGGTATTTTCAGTCACATCATATGCTTGTGAAAGCTGGGCAATAAATAAGGGAGACAGAAGAATTGATGCTTTTGAATTACGGTGCTGTTGGCAGATAGTGAATATACCATGAACTACCAAAAGAACCAACAGATCCATCCTAGAAGAAGTGCAACCAGAGTGCTCCTTGAAAGGAAGGCTAGACTACATCTTAAGTATTTTGGACATGTCAGGACGGGACCAATCCCTGGAGAAGGACATCGTGTTTGGGAGAGTGGTGTGTCAGCTGAAAAAAAAAAGAAAAGAAAAGAAAAGAAAAGAAAAGAAAGACCCTGAACTAGACAGACTGACATAGTAGTTGCATCCGTGGGCTTAAGCACAGAAAGATCATGTGCAGGACATGGGTGTCAGGTAGTGTTTCCTTCTATTGTACATAGGGTCACTATGAGTAAGACCCGACTTGATGGCACTTAACAACAACAAAATTATCAGAATAGACGCAGAACAAAACTATCAGAGTTAATCAGTATTTAAGACTTGAAATAGGACCCAACAATTAGCTAGCAAACTTGAAAGTTTTTTTTTTTTTTTTTAACACATGGTCTTACTATGTGACTCAGGCTGGCTTGGAACTTGCAATCCTCCTGCCTCTACCTCCTGAGTGTTGAGATTATACTCATGTGCCATCATGCCCAGTTGAAAGTGTATGTGTTTACCAAATTTTATAGCATTCATTTTGGATATTAACCTTTTTCTTTCTAATTTCTTTGTGTATACTCGTCTCTCCTTTTCCCCATTTTCTCTATGAACTTATTGAAATTTGTATTTTATCTAGTCATACTCCATCAATTTTGATGAAACACCTGATGCTTTTCTGGAACAAAAGTTAGTAGGTATACATAAATACAATAACAAAGTAACCACTGTTAATTTGATGGCAATGTTGAGATATCAGTCTCCTTTTGAGAACAACCTCATTGAGATGCTTGCTGAAAGGGTAAAGTCCTGATGTAGATCTTAGAATGATGTCTCTAATTGCCCAGACCTTTTTACATTAGATATCTGCATGACTTATAAGTCTTTTGTGAAGATAAAAAGCTTTCTGCAAAATATTGCCCCAGTGCTATAAGGGCTGTCAGACTGGAGGGCATCTCAAATGAGATTAATAATGTTTGCCTTAATATAAGAAGATTAGCATAGCCAAGATTATGGATTCTGCAGAAACCTGGCAGCACTCATTTATTTTGAATAAATATTATTTTTAATTAAAGTCCTAAGGTAGGGTATTCCTGAAATAATGAGATCTCCAGTGATTTCCTTTGGGAATTAATTTTCTTTCTTAGTTCTCAGTCATTCTGATGATTGTGGCTCACTCATTCTTCCTCTTGGCAGTCAGCTTTGTACGACATACTGATTTCTGGATAAAGGTACTAAATCACCCTGTATTTGTTTTTACATAGCACTCTCATTTTCTAACCTTATCATTTAACCCAAACACTCTATGTCTGCCCATAGCTGTTACACGGTGAGTCTGCTTCATAAAATAAGGGAATTTTCCTGAAGAGAAAAAACATTCATACTGAGAAGTGAGAAGACTTGTAATAGAAAGTCAGAAAAGTATACTATTGCTATTTTTAAATGTTTTTATTAGTGCTGCTTTTGCTGGGCACTGTGCTACATGTTTTACACACACCAATTCACATCGGAGCTCAGAATGATAGAAATCACAATTGCTGTTTAGAGACTTAGGAGGTAGCTTGTCAAAATTAAGGTGTAACACTATCACTCATGTGCATAGTAGTAGCCTCACAGCCTCTCTGCTAATAGTAGCAATCAGCCAGCTGTAAGCAGTCCTTCATATGAACATTAGTATTTATCAGTATGTGGATCCACCAGGTTTTTGGTGACTTGGTAGAATTGGTGTTTTACTATTGCTGTGTTTACAAACCATCCCAAATTTTGTGGTATTCAACAACCACTTTAGGATGTTCATAGACTGGGTAAGGAATCTAGACAGAGAAATGAAGATGGTGGATTCTGGGGCTTCAGTAGTAAAGGTATGGCTGAAGGAGTCTTTACTTACATGTCTTGTGGCTGATGCTGACCTTTTGCTAGAACTCACTTGGGACTGTTAGCTGAGTAACAGCAGCAACAGTTGTACATGTGCTTGGGTTTCCTCAACATGGAAGCTCCAGTAGTTGACATCTCGTATGCTAGTTCAGGACTCCAGGGATGAGTATCCCAGGAAAATAAGGCAGAATCCTTCCCTGGACTAGCTTTGGAAGTTATGCTCTGCCACTTCCAATGTAATCTGTTGGTTATAAATGAGCCCATGAAATTCACACAGATTCAAACTCTGAAAGCATTTTCAGATGTGTTTCAAAGCTCTCACAGAGGGTATCAGGTACCCCACTATATGTTGTTACTTGTGGCTGATTGGATCCACTTTTTGTTCAGTTGCTTCCTGTTGATCTGTTTGGCCTCCAGCAAGAGGATGCCCTAGACAAATGCATGTTACTGGCTGGAAATTCTGCCCTTAATTTCTTGTTGGTCTACACTTGGATAAATTGGCAGGAAACCCTCCTCCTAAGAGAGCCACACTCTGCCTCTTCTTTCCCTTAGATAGTTTCTCTTGGCATTTCAGGGCCAAGTGCAAACTGAAAAAAATGAATTTATTGTTTTATTCACATGATATCATATACCTGGCCAGTTCAATCCTTGGTAAATTAAAATATTTGTTGACAGAAAGACCCTGCTAGTGGAGCCAGAAATTGCATGGCAATGATGGTTTGATCAATGTAGAAATAGAATCAAACTGAGCATTTTCCAAGTGGTTGGAATATATGATAAATGGAAAGCTCTTTCTTTTTCTTTGGAAGAAGAAAAATTTAGTTCAGCTATGGACTACTTTATTTGGCTAAGAATTCAACAGGCACCAGAACTAAATGGATGATTCCATGCCTCTTTTCCTGTAGGCTCTCACTCTATCGGATCATGCCTTTATGACACAGAGTTGGTCTGAATCATTCATGCCAGATTGCTCTATGGGATTACATTCAGCTTCAGAGAAGTACTCTAACTGCCTAGGGTTGGCCCGGGATAGAGAGCTGAGGAGCAATGGTAATTAGGAATTCTCAAGGTCTAAAGATCATTCACTTCGTATTTGGAAATATTTGTACATAAAGCTGTCATACTGCTTAATATAACTTTATGAAAAGGGTGCTTTCTAGCTACCTCTGCAGACCTGGGAAAATGATTGTTACCCAGCAGCATTCCATGAAATTGTTTTCTGAGTTGATGGAAATTTGAATGAGCAGTTGTACTAAGTAGCCAGGTTCTTTTCTGGGATTTTACTATATTTTTAAAGATGATATTTTGTTATGATTTATCAACACAAAACACAACTCTTGCTCCAAAGGAAATAAGAGAGGGTTAATGGTGAGTCAAATAAGAGTGACCAAGGCCTTGAAAGAAAGTCAGAAATTGATGCATTATCATGTATGTTGGTGATGGCATCAGGTAGGCAGGCTAAAGCAGAGATGGGAAATCTCTTCTACAGGTTTCACATATTATCTTATGGCATTCTTAGCTTTAGAGTTGGTGGAAGCTGGAGTTCTGCTAAGCTTCATGATCCATTCCAAGAACTTTACCAAGATGTTATGAGGATGTCAGTTCAGAGGAGGTGGATGGTGAATGGCTAGTAAGAAAGAGGCATAAGATAGTCCAAGATAGTTTTGGCTCTGGAATAGCAACATGCCATCTCTCCATATTCACGATGGTCTAGTCCACCCTTCTGTAGGACCTTTAATACAGATGTGGTTTCTTCAGATGACTTTAGTTCATAAATTCATAATTATCAGGATATTTTCTGTCATGGATGACTTCAAATACATTCCTTTTACAGTTTGGCTATTAACTCCTGTTGAAGGCATGGTCCTAGTGCAGTGTTCACAGGTGGGGCTTTTGGGCTATGACTGGATCCTGAGGGACCTAACCTAATCAATGGGTTAATCCTTGGTTAGTCATCATTTGCTGTCATTGTTTGGAGGTGGTGGAAACCTGGGGCTTAGGTAGAGGAAGTAGGTGACTGGTGGTGGGCCCTTGAAGGGTGCACCTTGTTCATAGTCTCTCACTTGTTGCTCTGCCTCTTGTCAGGCACAAGGTGAGCAGCCCTGCTCCACCTCGCCCTTCTGCCATGATGCTCTGCCTCAGTAAGGGCCCAGAAACAACACAGCCAGGTGATCAGGGGTTGTACCTTCTAAAACCATGAGCCAAAAGAAGTCTTTCTTCCTAGAAGCTATTTCTCTCAGGTATGCTGTCAGAGTAAAGAAAGGCTAACACAATTCCCAGTCTTTCCTGTAATGGAAGAGTAGCCAGTTGACTAAGTTCCACTGGAGGGGGTAAACATTTGCAAGCTCCTTTTATTTTAATTTAATCTCCTTTAAAGAAGAGGGTCAGCCTTCATCCTGCCTGGCCCATGGACATGGTGGTTAGAACTTCAGCAGTTCTCCACATGGCAGAAGTGACCTGCTGAGCTCTGGGAGACAGGAGCCTGGGCCCCTGGCATGAGAGCAGTCACAGCGACTTTAAGAAGTTTTTCACTTCACAAGTGTTTTTCTTTTCAAAGAAAATGTTCACTGTTGCTGTTGTGTTATTGTTTATGAGACCAAAACAAATTGATATACTTAATCCAAAATGATACATTGCTCTTGAAGATAATTTTATCAACTTTGTCCCAGCAGAACAGAGACGGCATTCTCAAAAAGTTTAATGACATCTTTAAATATAGAGATGTGGACAGGGTGAAGGGAACCAAGGATGATCTAGGGTTCAAGTCAGAGGCAGCCTTTACAACTTAGCAAGACTTTACCTCAAAATAAAAAATAAAAATGGGCTGGTGTATTGCTCAGTGGTAGAGCATTTACTCAGCAAGCACAAAGCCCTAGGTTCAACCCCCCAGTACTTCAAGCAAACAAACAAATGTAAAACTAAGTCCCTGATATTTTTTAGGCTGTGGTGAATAATAACCTATTCACTAACCACTTGTTGTCTCCTCTTATTCTTAATTATAAAGAAAGTATGCCAAAAGTCTCTGTGCTTCTTTACTGAAAGGGTCACAGGACCAATGAAAAACAAGTGGAGGCACAGGAGAGCAACTGTTAATGTGAAAATTAGTTTCTTCTTGAAGGGCCAGGTGTTGTCAATGGGGCAGCTTCTATGTGACACAGTGCTTGGGCTGCTACTTATGTTTTATAGTAGGTATATGGTAAATGTTTTGATGAAACATTTTTAAAATGGGAAAAGGGCATTTACTGAAGATTATAATTTTGGATGGCCTTCCATTTTTGCCTCATGTATGTAGACATTGGCTGATTCAAATAAAAAGCATTTCAAAATAAAAATAAGTTTTTCAAAATGTCAATAAGCTACCTCTTGCACATCTTAAAATTTCTAGATCAATTAGATTTAGTAAGGCAGAAAGAGAAAAACTACAATATGGCTAAATTAAAAAATATACTAATAGAATTCATTTTAAAAATCTACCCTACTGTTAATGTAGTCATTTAATCCAATGTACTGCGATTTGGAAAACATTTAGTTAGCCATTTATTTTTTTTTTAATTGAATTTTAAATTTATAACCATTTTCTTAGAACATGAACAGATAGACTGCAGACATGGATATTCCTCAAGACATGAGACTTTGGCAGTTCATTTTCAAAAAGATTATGAAGGGAGCCTGCACTCCACCAGGTTTTTTACACTGTGGGATTTGCCTGAGTCCCATGTTACAAGATGCTGAGAAGTGAGGGTCAGCTCAGTGCACCACTCTTTGAGAAGTGCAACAGGATCATTTTGCCATTCCTTCTCAAGACCTAAAAATAAAGCAGTACATTGTTGAGTACAAAGTGCTGTCTTACTATGTTGGTAGACTTTGTTTCTTGAAAATTGATCTATCGCTTTGGAAGCAGAGAAATCATAGGAGCCAGAGAGTAGAGCCTAAATGATCACATCTACCTCATTTGAAACATTTATATAATAAAAAATTAGACCAGAATATGTTTGGGCAAATGTAAGACTAATAAGATCCTTGCTTAAACTCCAGTGCTTGCTTTAAGTCCCTAATGCAGCAGACAAAATATCATATACTCTGTACTTCTTTATATACAAAAGTTTCTGTCAGCTGAGGCACTTGGAGATATAAATCAGAAAAATCAAACTAATTTGGCTATAAGATTCATTTATTTTTGTGCTTTCTCCAAAGAGATTGCACAATTTATTTATTTACTTATTTGTTTGCTATGGTGCTGAGGATTGAACTCAGGGTCTTGAACATTCTAGGGAAGAGCTCTACCACTGAGCAATACTGTGTCTGTTATCATTGATTGTCAACTTGATTGGATTGAGAAACACCCAGATTAGTAAAGCACACCACTGGGCATGTCTATGAAAGCATTTCGGAGAAGATTAACCAAGAGGGTAAGACCCTCTCTGAATGTGGGTGGCATGATCCCAGACTAGGTGCCTAGATGGAATAAAAGGGATAAAGGAGAAAGCCAGCTAAGCACAGGCATACACCCTTTCCGCTTCCTGGCTGCCATGATGTGCGCTGCTCCGCCACGCCTTCCCCCTGCCATGGTGATCCGAAATCTCTGAACATGAGCCCAAATAAACCATTCCACCTTTGAGCTTGTTTATGTCAGGTATTTTGTCACAGTGACAAAAATCTGACTAATACAGAAAATTGGTACAGTTAAGTGGGATCATTGCTATGACCACCTGACAACACGACAATGTGGCTCAGAAGCCTTTGGAACTGGTTTGTGGGAGGAATTTGGGAGAGTTTTGAGAAGAAGGATAGGAAAAGCTTAGATGCACTCTCTGCCTCCTAGTCACAAAGATGTAAGGTTGTCTGCCATGGGCTCTGCCTCTTGCTGCTGCCATACCAGCCGCACTGCCATAATAGACTGATCTTCTAACTTGAGGATAGCTAACTAATACACAAAAGGATAAACTGAAGTAGCTAATATACAAGGAGATAGGCTGAAGAAAAGCTAGACTTTGTGCTGGGACAATAAAGATGGCATGGAGGCAGAGAAGGAGTCCGCCAGACCCCTCTTATCTAAGGCTCCCAGGTGTGAACTGGCACACCCATTTGAAAATGGAGTGTCTGAAAAGGTGTCTCCAGGATATTCTACTGACAGAGGAAAATGGTTTCTCAGTCTGGTTTCAGAGACTGCTACTGCAGCCATGGTCCAAAAGGGCCCAGCTACCTCTTGAGCTAGCAGCAACCCTTGGTGACATCTATGTAGTGCTGGTCGTACAGGTATGAAGAATATAAGAGTTCAGGGATTATGGAGGCTGCCACCAACATTCCAGAAGATAACCTACCAGGCGAGGTAATGTGGACCAGGGTTGAGCTCCTTCTGTAGAGCACCTAAAGTGCTGACATGGGAAGCTTTGCAGGTGACGACTAAGCAACAACAGAGACCGCAGGATGTTGGAGACACTAGCAACATGAAACATTTGCCTGAGGAAGCTGCCGGCAAAAAGTGGAGTCGGCCCAGGAGGGCCACTGGTGCTGCCAATGGCAGGACCACAGGGGCAGAGCCATGCAAGCCTGTTTGAGTCCAGATGCTGCCAGATGCCAGAAGATGTTGCGTGTTTCAGATGTCAGGCTTGAACTGCCAGGCTTTGATTTTCCACTGGGATATTGGTCTTCTATGGACCAACCTTCCCTTTCTGTGTCCCCATTCCTCCTGTTTGGAATGGGAATGATTACTCTGTGCCATCATGGTAGAAGTATATAACCTCTTTTTCTCTTGAAGGGGCCCACGGCAAAATTTGCTGTGTGTCCATGGAGACTTGGGCTTTTGAACACAGTTGAGACTGTTAAGATTTTGGGGACTCTTCAAGTTGGACTGAATGCATTTTGCATTATGAGATGGCCATGACCTTTGGGGACCAAGGGGTGCGGTGTTCTTGTTTGGACTTAAAATCTCTCCCAAAGGTCATATGGTTTGGTCCCCAGCTCATGACACTGTCTTGGGAGGTTTTGGAATTTTGGGAGTTGAGCCTAGGTTGGCAGAAGTGAGTCACTGGGGGCAGGCCTTAGGAAGTTTATCCTGGACCTGTGGCTCCATTCCCTGCTTCCTCCTCACAAAGATGTAAGATCATCTGTCATGGGCCCTGCCTACTGCTGCTGTCCTGCTTGCCCCGTGTCCATTATGAATTGATCTTTCTAACTATGAGCTTCTAACAAACATTGCCCCCTGCAAAAAAAGAGTCAAGTGCAGTGGCTTGTGCCTAGAATCCCAATGACTTGGGAAGTGGAGGCAGTGGAGTGCAGGTTTGAGGCCAGAGGCAGCCTGTATAACTTAGTGAGATCATGTCTCAAGATAAAAAAAAAAAAAATTAAAAATGTGCTGGGAGGGCAGCCCAGTGGTAGAGCACTTGCAAAGTATATGTGAAGGCCTGGGTTCAACCCCTAAGTAAAGAAAGAAAAAAAGAAAGAAAGAAAGAAAGATAAAGAAAAAAAGAAAACTAGCTTAGAACACTATCAGTGCACCTTAATGGGTAATTTTGGTGGAAGCTCATGATGTTCATAGAAATTCAGACAGTAAAGATTATGTTCATGAGGTTTCACATGGGAATAAAGACTCTATCAGGAACTGGACTACACAATTTATGCTACATTCTGGCAAAGAATTTACCTGTTTTATCCATGTCCTGAGACTTTGTGGGAGGCTGAGTTTAAAGTTGACAGTCTAATTAATCTGGCAGAAGAAATTTCAAGGCAGACCAGCATTCATGCTGTGGCATGGTCATTTCTGCCTTCTTTTAGTTAAGTTTACGGTGAGAACTGGGAGCACAAAGCAGAGCAGAAAGCCTTTGGCCAGAAAAGGAGCATGTTGAAAGTTGTGGATGAGGAAAATATGGCTATTAGTGAGATTAACATCATTAAAATGAAACCAAGTACTTTGTGCTGCAACAAAAGAGGAAAGCTGCATAGAGATCCACACCCATCACAGGGCCAAAGGTCTTAAAGTGTTCACTCTTTTGCAAGATTCCCTTGAGAAGAGTATCTCTGCCTCTGTGGTGCTTATAGAGGTCTGCCTAGGAAGTTGTTTCCCCAGAATTTGTTTTACCATAGTCAGCTGCCAAGGCACTCAGAAGCCCAATGTGGCCATGGTCCAAGGGGGACCAGCTACCACATGCAAAATTTAGGGGGTTATGGAGGCTTCCATCCAGATTTCAAAGGAAATCTCGGGAGGCCAGGCAACATATGACAGGATTGGTGTCCCTACAGGCGGCCCCTAAAAGGGCACTGTGTGAAGCTCTGAGGGTGAAACGTAAGCTGCTCTAAACACCCTAACAAGTTGGAGATACTAGGAATGTGGTACATCCACTGAAGAAAACTGTGGGCAGTGAGGAAGACAGCCTGAGAAGCCAAGGGGCTGCCACTGGCAAGACTCAGAGGCAGGGCCACACTCTAGCTCTTTGGCACTCACGTCACACCACATGCCCCAAATGTGAAATGGAGTTATAGGATTTGATTGTTGCCCTTCTGGGTTTCAGCTTTGCTTTCATCCAATCCTTCATTGCTATCTTCTTATTCTTCCATTTGGAAATGAGAATGTATCTTTTCCCACCATGGTATGTTAGAAATATGTAACCTTCTTTTGATTTTATAGAGACTCACAGCTAAGAGTTGCATTAAGTCTCAGAGGAAATTTTGAACTTGAACATTTGAGTAATGCTGGAACTGAGACTTTGGGGACTCTGGGAGATGGACGGACTGCATTTTGCAGGTGATGGATATGAGCATACTGGGGTCTATGGATAGAATGCTATGATTTAAGGACATATGATTAGACAGCAACTTGACAAGGATGAATTTTTCATGGCTAATCTTGATTATCAGCTTGATGGGATTGAGAAATGCTTAGAAGATTAGTAAAGCACATCTTTGGATGTGACTGTGAGGGCATGTCCAGAGAGGATTAACTATAGTGGGGAGACCCAACCAGGCTGTGGCTGGCACAATCCTGTAGACTAGGGGCCTGGATGGAATAAAAGGGGCAAAAGGAGAAAGCCAGCTAAGCACAGACGTCTGCTCTCTCTGCTTCCTAGCCAGCTCCATCATGTTTCCCCTGCCATTATGGACTGAAATCTCTGAAACTGTAAGCCAAAATACATCCTTTCTTGTGTAAGTGACTGCGCTTAGGTATTCTGCCGCAGTAATGAGAAATTGACTAACACCAATATCCTCAGGCCCACATTAGCAATTAAAACAATCAGATTGCTAAATAGATTCCACATTTGAGATGGGTAAACTAATTATTTCTTCATTAAAAATACTTATGAGACCATCTCTGTGTCAGGCATTGGGAAAAAATTCTGGGGAATACAATACCAAAAACTTAGAAATATATTAGGGCATCGTATTTGATTTAGAAAAAAATGGTTAGAGCTGAATGTATTGATCAAAGTCCATCTTCATCATAAAAGATTAAGATGATTACAAAATTCACAGTCTCTCTCTCTCTCTCTCTCTCTCTCTCTCTCTCTCTCTCTTTCTTTCTTTCTTGGTACTGACAGTTGAACACAGGGCCTAGTGCTTGCATGCTTTGCAAGTGCTGCACCACTGAGCTATACCACCCTGCTCATTTTTTTTTTTACTTTTTGAGATAGGATCTCACTAAATCATGCAGACTGCCTGTGGTCTGGAACTTTAGATCCTCCTCCGTCTGCATGGGATTACAGTATGTGCCACCATGCCGGGCTTGACAGTGTTCTTCTTTATCTCCATTTTCACTCCTGCTCTGCTATGGAAATGCAGATGTTTTTCATCAAGAGGATTCACGTCTACACTTTTCCATAAAAGAGTTCCAGAGGGGAAGGCTTGTGGGAGGGCATTAAAACATTTACCTAAATATATGTAAGCAGAAAGGGGACTTTCTGTGGGGAGAAAGGGGACCAACAGCAGAGGGAAGGAGGGTGAATACATGACATGTGTGTACAAAAATGTCATAATGAAACACATTAATTTGTACAATAATGTAAAAAAATTACTAATAAAATAAAATTTGTCTAAATAATCTAAGCCTGCAGCTGTAGCCCTGTGGCATCCAACCCTGTCAGATCTCGGAAGCTAAGCAGAGTCAGAGCTGGTGAGTACTCGGATGGGAGACCGCCTGGGAACACCAGGTGCTGTGGCCTTGGGAGAAGGACTCGGCAACTCACTCCCAAAAAACAATCAGTCTGTGAAAACCCTATGAATAGCAGAGAAGCACTGGCAATAATATTTCATCTATTGTACATAGGGTTGCTGTGAGTCAGACACCAACTCAACGGCACTTAACAACAACAACAACAACAACAACAATAACAAAAACAAATCTAAGCATTGTATCAATTAGGTAATGGCCAAAAGCTGTTTTAAGTCTCTTGAAATGCAAGGGAATTCTGGGATAGGGAAAGGAAGAAAGAAAGAAGTCATATGAGTGCAAGCATTCTAGATCAACTAACCTAGAGTTTAGTCACCTAAAATGTCTTATGATTTATTTCATTTCTACTTTTTATTACTATCTTACTTGCTCATTAAAGATCTTAACCTGATGTCCAAACCAAAGGAAAACTTTGGGTGAGACCTAACCACAGGCAAATGAATTGCATCTTTTAGTTCCAAAACGATGCTTGCTGTTGACAGTATGGAATGGAAAACAGTATCAGGGAACACGCAGTGGTCCACAGGGCTATGCAAACCCTTAATGGGAGATATGAGTCTTCGTTAGAGGCAAGCAAAGTCTCTTTTCAGCTACTGCTGCAGAACTCACGGTGTCCGGGCTGACAACAGTCATACAGGATTGCTGATGCTAGAGGCGACACGAGGACTTGCCTTACTCAGCCAATTCTCTGCCAAAAGGAAGAAATGGTCGGGGAGAGCCAGAAGGTGATGAGGAGACTGAAATTTTGTCAGGATGTAGGTTAGATTGGGAGAGGAGGGTCAGGCGGATCTCTCTTGAGAGGGACTCTGCCCTTCGGTTAGAATTGCGCAGTTTCCAGCCTTCCAGAGTAGCTGTCATGCAGATGTAGTAGGTGACTGAGTTCCTGGGGGTCCAGCCTTCTTGTCCTTCCAGTCTTAGTTCAGTTGTGGTCTCTTCCATGAAGGCTTCCTTAGTTTTCTAACTTAGTGTAATTTTTCTCTTCTTTACAACCAAGTCCTCTTCTCTGTTGCTAAGACCTATATCTCTACATTATTTAGGTGCCTGGGCTTTATAACTAAGCCACTTGAGAACAGGATCCCCACTGATCCACCTGGGTATCTCTCAAGTATGCTATACTGTACCCAGTACAAACTAAGTACTCAAAACAATAGTAATGAGTAAATATGTAAACCTGACCATGAAGATGACCTGTGATTCCTTAAGCAAGTAGAGAGTAGGTCACTGACTGCAGAGCAAGTGGAGTTTCTTCTGACCTTGGCAGGGAGGGAGGTCAGGGAAGACGGAGGACAAAGCTGGGATGAGGGTTATTGACCATGGCAGTCAAGAGTAAAGATGATAGGAAGTAACAACAAGTTGGAGTGTACCTTCTGAAATCATCACTCATGCAACTATTTGCTTCTTGGTCATTAAAATGTCTACCACGTCAAAATGTTCAGGAGGCACAAAGAGCACGCTTTTCTATGATGGACTTTAATGTGTCATTTTATTGAAAAATCAAAGTAGGCAGGTCTGCTCTTAGAATCCTCATTTCATATGTTAGCATGCTGGAGCTAAGTAGGCAAATGACTTAGCGTCCTGCCCTCTTGTCTTTAGGTATTTGTCTCCTTACAGGGAGGCAGTGTCAGAAACAATGTTCCTATTCCATTTTCCCTAAGCATGCATTCAGTAGTCAGAAATAAAAATCCATATTGCTTTACTAGCAGCTATCATTTTGTAAGAAGTCAATGTTTCAAAAAATACTTCATGTAAGTCCATATTGTTACCATTAGTCAAATGACATGAAAAGGATTGTTCTGTTTTATAGGCTTATCATATTAGGATAAAGAAGGGCGGGATGCATCATCTAGCTTGAGTTTGGTAATATGTTTGATAGTGCTCTGTGAAGTGTTTCTCATTAAATTTGATTTGGCTTGTGTGGTCATATTGTAGTTTTAAATAGAAATGCAGGTAAACAAAGTTAATGATATATCAACATAAAGGAGGGAATTAGTCATTGAGTTACTTCGGGGACAAGTTTAGTTCATTAAAAAAATCAACAATTTAATTTTCTATGAAACATTTAGTTTTAAAATATAAATCTTTTGCAGTTTAAACTTCTGTATTTGGGGTGTCTGTCACAGAGAATATTAGTATTAAATATAATGAGAGTGGATCTTAATATTTTCAGTACTCCATAGATGAGGAGCCTGCAGCCGTAGACCTGTGGCATCCGATCCCATCAGATCTTGGAAGCTAAGCAGGGTTGGGCCTGGTTAGTACTTGGATGGGAGACCCCCTGGGAACACCAGGTGCTGTAGGCTTGGGCGATGGACCCGGCAACCCACTCCCAAAAATCAATCCACCATTGAAAACCCTATGAGCAGCAGAGAAGTACTGCCAATAAGTGTTTTGCCTGTTGTATGTAGGGTTGCTATGAGTTGGATACCGACTCAATGGCATCTAACAACAACATAGATGAGCAACACCAGGCATATTGAGAACTGTCTAGTGGAAGTTCTCTGGGGAATCACTAATGGCCCAAATGACAACCATGTTTATTTCTTAGACCACTAAAATATACTTCCCAGGAGGGTGATAGTACTTTATAGATAATAAGTTATACAAAGAATAAAACACAAAATAGTATGGAAACTATAATTCCTTTATGCAGTCATAAAAATCTGTGTATCTATACTGAAAACCGCATAAACCTATCTTCATATTAGGCAATTTTATCTACAGCTAAGGAAAACAGGTCTGTTTAGAATGAGAAAGCGTGTATGAAAACAGATATTTCATCGTCAGACTATTTCCCTATACCATTTGCGATTGAGCATCAGTTCTTCAAATTTTTTCATGTTCAGAGGGGTTAGAATTTTAGTAGTTCCAGAAATATAAGAAAGATGGCATTAAAGTGTTCTATATGCAGGCAATCCTACCCCAAGAACTCTTCATGCTTGTGTTCTGAGCTATGGTCTTCATAGAGACTAAACGAGAGACTGGGCTGGGGATGTAGCTCTGCGGTAGAGTGCTTGCCTAGCATGCACAGGGCCCTGAGTTCAATCTGCATCCTGCCTCCTCTCATGAAAAGACCACGGGGTGTGATCAAAAAGTACGATGAATATTTATATTGAAAAAATTTATTATAGGAAAATACACATTATCATTAACCCCCCTCAGAACACTCCTTTTGGCTTTAAACACACTTATCCCACTGTTCTTGCCATTTACTGAAGAAGTTCTGGAAGCCCTCTTTCACGAGTATCTTTAGTTTCATCCTCCGTCATGACAATGCTCAGTGCTACACGTTGTTCTTGGTATGGCAACTTCTGTCAAATAGAGTATTATGGTGTGTCCTCACCTACCTTATTCACTGGATCTGGCACAGTGTGACTTCAGGCTCTTCCTAAAAGTCAAAATGATCAGGAAAGGTAAATGTTTCGAATCAATTCAGGACATTGAGGCAGCCAGGACAGTGCAACTAAAGACACTCATGAAAGAAGACTTCCAGAACTGCTTCATAACGTGGCAAGAATGAGGAGACTAAGTATGTGTGAAGCCAGGGGGAGTTTCTTCAGGGGGATTGATCACAATGTGTCCTTTATTCTAATAATGTTTTAAAAATTTAAACATTAACTGTAACTTTTGATCACAATTCTTATATAGTGAGACTCAACAACAGAACAAAAAGGAAAAGGGAAATATGGAGGTCAATGGTTGAAAACCAGTTGTGAAAAGCAAGCCCTTATCTCTGGCGCATGCTCAGTATGGAAGGCATAGCTGACTCAGTTAGCTACTGAAGAAAATCATTCTGCAGTGGCAGACAGTCTTTTCAAAACAGTATTATTTCCCCATCATTGGTATTTGGCCAATTGCTTAGGTCTAGCATGGGAGTGATGGTTTGGATATGAAGTGTCCCCTCAAAAGGCTCATGTGTTTTGGGCTTGGTCCCCAGCTGGTGGCACCATGAAGAGATGGTTGGATGATGATGGTGCAAATCCACTGATCAGTCCATAGCTGAATGGGCTGTTAGGACATGGGGCCTGGCCGGAGGAAGCAGGTCACTGGGGGCACATCTTTGAAGGTTAGCTCTTGTCTTTGGCCTCTTCCTGTCTGTCTCTGTCTCCCTGCTTTCTGGCTCCCATTCAGTGAGCAGTCTTCCTGGCTGTGCCCCATGATGTTTCTGTCTTGCTATAAGCCTAAAAGCAATGGAGCCTCCTGACTATGAACTGAAATTCCTGAAACCATGAGCCAAAGTAAACCTTTCCTTCTTTTAAGTTATGTCAGCTCTTTTGTTATAACAACGCAAAGTGACTAATACAATGAGCATCTGATTTCTATAAGAACAGGCTAAAATATGCTTATGTATCAAAGAACTCCTAGTACAAGCTGGTCCCTAAGCAAAATCCATCAACTTATTTAATCTTCCAGAAATTTAAAAAATAAACATGTTATCCTTTTAAGGTTAATATGCTCATTTTTCTTTGAAAAAAATTATTTTTCTGCTAGAGATAGAACTCAGGGCCTGACTTCTGCTAGGCAAGCATTTTACCAGTAAGCCACATCTCCAGCTTTGCTTTGAATTGTTTAGGGTCCTTTTTATTGTGTCTAAAATTTTCCAAGAAGGTGACATAAAAAATTCAAAAGGGATTTCATAATACATGGAATATGGAATCTCATATTATAGAAAATCGTTTGATTCTTCTATGTGCCTAAATCAATATTGGCTCAAAAATTTGAAAATTTTCAAATTGTATTAAGAGACACTACTGAGTACTATTTATTGTGATGTTGATTTTACGGTTAGTTTTATTACTATTGTAATAGTTCCATGCATTCTTAAATTTTATTCTAGTTTCACTACTCACAATGTTTAATTCAGTTCAAAACAACAAATATTTAAGCCTACATGAGGGAAGAATGAAATGAGATTATCTTTTTATATAATCAGCTAAATTCTTCTTAAAAGTTAATATTGGGATTTAAAATCCTAAATTTCCAATGTTACTGTCAATTTAACTGTATTACTTAGGCCACAGGACTGCCCATTAGTCTTTCTTGTCGGAGAGCAATTAATCTCTTGAACCACTTTTCCTCAGCTTCAGCTTTCTCAATAAATAACTGAAATAAAAAGAGAAAAAATGTTATTGTATACCAACAATTTGGATTTGATGTATATGATACCAATTACCTTTGTAAAATACATCTTTTAGCACAAGATTTGGATACAGTTTAGCCCTTCATGACTACTTAATTAAAGTCCATGTATTAGGAACGAATAATGAGAAAAAGAGTTAACATTAATGCCCTTGGTTAACAATTTTGCACACTGTATTTGTGAGTTCATCTTCTACAGCCTTTCTGAAAGACACATTAGAATTAAACCATTTCATGGAGAGAGCAAAATATGACATTAGTGACATTCTCACAGTCAAAAAATAAATTACAGCTAAGTTAGAATCAGCACTTATATTGTCAGATTTAAAAAAATCCAACAACTCTTCTTTTTGCCTATTTTTCTTAAACACTGAATACTTGAAGAAGTCAGGAAACACAACTTAGGCCATACCAGATTCAAGTATATGTAACCAACTCTAAGGCCTGGAAAGTCAGCTGCCTGTTCTTAGCAAAATGGAACATATGAACCCATTTTCTCTGTGATGGTGAATCCTCTTGCCTAGATGTGGAACCATCAGGGAGACTGGGGAGGCAGCCCTCCACATGCATCTGGGAGGACACAACCCTCTGAAACCACAGGTCAAAATAAATCTTTCCTCCTTTAAGTTGTTTCTGTCAGGTGTGTGGTCATAGTTATGCAAAGGTAACTAATACATCCTCCAAATGGCTTCTTGGTGCCAGAACAGAAGGACAACAGTTTGAATTTCCGTTAGCTAGACTTCAATGGACACCCATCAAGTTTAAGGATCTTACATTCGGATGAGCCAGAGAATTGTCATCTTGGTACTTGATAGTAGTGGGGATGCTATTAGGGTCTATTTCTTTTTCAACAGTGGGTGGGTCAGCAACTACTGATGCTGGTCCTGATGTTGAAGCTGGATGTTTCACTTCAATAGGTTCCACTGTCTGAAAGGTACAACAAATATTAATTTAAACATAATCTATACTTACAAGTTTGCTTTAATATTATTTCTAGGTTGAACAGTAATTGATCAATTTGTCTCCTTTGAGATGATATTCATCTCAAAAAGGTTCTACATTACTGAGTCAGTGTCCAACTCATAGCGACCCTATGAACAACAGGTGAAACACTATTGTCAGTGCTTCTCTGCCACTCATTGTAGCATAGGCTGATTGTTTTTTGGGAGTGGGTTGTTGTGTCCTTCTCCCAAGCCTACAGCACCTGGTGTTCCCAGGCGGTCTCCTATCCAAGTACTAACGAGGCCCAACCCTGCTTAGCTTCCGAGATCTGATGGGATTGGATGCCACAGTGGTACAGCTGTAGGCTGGTATGTTGTATATGGTAAGAAATAAAATAGAATTTCATATATCATCTTGAAAACTATAGACTAAGTTTAGGCCACATAAACTGAGTGCTCACCATGTGCCATGCACTGTACTAAGTGGTGGAGACAAAGACTACTCCAGGTACCAAAGAGGTGGATCCTATCTGTTCAGGTGACCTACATAGCATTCTATTATATAAACAAATTAATCTCATTCCATTTTTACCTATATGGTATAGTAACTTTTTTTTTGACAAGTCCACGTAAACATGTAAGGTGAGTCCCTCAAAGGTTACTATTAGAGCATGGAAGTTATTATTTAATAATAGGTAATTTAAAATTTTGTGGGGGAGAATCATTAACTGATTTTTTATTTAAGTGAGGAAAACTGTAAGAAAATTTTGCCTTGACTATAAAACAAGTCTCAGTTGTGGGGGAGGGTAGTAGCAAACATCTGGCTTTGAGAAACACTGCCACCTGGTGGTCAAGATGGAAAATTTAGTTTTATAATATACAGTACTTCCAAGTAAGGAACTTCATGCTGCATAGAGTTATTTACTCTCTTTTTGGACACAGGTTTATCTTCCAGATACAACAATCTTAGTATTGAATAATTGATACTAAGGTTATTTTGGACAGTTGTTTGAAAACAAGCTACATCATTGGCTCCTGAAGTTAATGATGTATCAAGAGCTATCAGATTCTCTCTCTACTCAGAAAAGAGAACTATGATTTCAGAGAGTTAAACTAGTTAAGCCAATATGTGCTGCAGGAGACACACTGTCTAGGATGTCCCTGGTAACAGTCATTTCTCCCCCTTGTAACATATCCCTAGCTAATTAGGAATTACCACAGCTAAGGAAAAACTGTATCAATAGAAGGGGTGGTTACCATGGAAAGGCCTTTTCAGAGATATAAACGTCATACCACAGTGTACAGAATTGTCTAGAAGGGAAAAATGTTGAAACTTGGGTCATGGGTAATCTAGTACTCAAAAGAGTTAATCTTTGCTATGCAGCAGGAATAGCCCATCATATCTTCCTGTGACCTGGATGAAAACAATTCTCAAGATAATTTACTTTTCTCTGCTAAGTAGTCTCCTCATAAATAATTCAGCTCCTTGGGCATCCTGAAACCTTACCTTTGGTTGTAGCACAGATGTTTCAGAAACTGGAAAGGGATGTCACTTTCTGAACTAATTGTCTCTTGCTTTATATTTCAGTGGAGTGTGAATTTATTTGTTGTTAGCCTACTGCTGCTGTTCTGATAATTTTGAAGTGCAGTTACTAAGAAAAAAAGTTCAGGGTTGGATAACAAAGACTTCAGACTACTACGCATTCACTAAGGTAAAGGCAGTCTCCTAAGGCTTTTAGCAGAGCCTCCAGTTGACACCACCTCCAACCTTCCAATGAATGCTTCCTTGAAGGAGAGGCAGTGAGTTAAAGATAAGTTTAAAGAGAAACATTAATAATTAGTACCAAACAGGAAAAGTTGTTTGGAAGAAAACCCAGTATTATCAACTATAGAGGAAGAGTTATTTCCACAGAAAGAAAATGCTGGTTGATTATAAAAGAGTCCAATACAAACTGAGAAGTCAGGGTGAACTTCAGAAAACCATTTTAAAATTAAAAATTTTAAATAGATACAATAATTAGGATAGGTGAATGGCCTTATAGTATGTAGGAGTAGAATATTAAATAAAATGGGTAACTATATATATGAATACCCATTTCAAAGTTCTATGTATGAGGAGTTGGGATGATAAACTACCAACAGTTCAAATGCAAACAACACCATGACAATATAAGAACTAGAGATTGTGTAAGGTTATCTAGTCCTGTGCCTGACAAGCGCCATGTACTCAATTCATGTCTTCTGAATGATTTTAAAAAGTATATGGTAATTAAAAGAGTTTCATCTCATTAGTCATAATAGAAGTATGAATGAAAACAGCACACCAATTTTCATCTATTAGGTCAGTAAACACGAAAAGGCCTGACAGGACATCTTCTTGCACTTTTGGGTAGAATCTGAGTTGGTATGTTTTTGGAGGATGACTTTGGGAATGTGTTTAACAATGTAACTCTTAACAAAGTTCATCTTGAAAAATGTATTTTAAGAAGATAATAATGGGTATTTACAAACCTGTATATAATATCTTATAACTACTTACATATCTAACTTCAGAGGAAAGTAAGTGAATTATTACATTCATCAAGATACTATGTAGCAATTAACACATGTACACATGTACAATATTTTAGAGTAAGTGGTAATTAAAACTATGTCTTTCTTATATGAATATTATTAAATAATACATGTGTTTCCTAGAATACCTGTTTCTAAAGGAACATAAAAAATTCCTAAAGCATTCTTACGAATGAGGGAAAGAATACATGCAAAATTGGCAGAATATGGCACTCAAATTCCTTTTATTGGAATTGAGTAAGTAATATACATTTGGGCAGAGTGTGGAGATAAATGTTCCTATTTAGGTAATGATTTTGCCATTTAAGGTCCCTGTCCAACTTTTATCTGGGAATGTCAATTCAAAAAGTAGATGTATACGTTTGAAAACAAATGGTCTGTAGTCATGAACTGCACATTACTGTTACAGAGCCACCATGGTGAGATCTTAGTTGTCTTCATAAATTTTAAAGTAAAAATTGCATCAGAGTCATTTCTACAGTGTATTTTTACAGCCGTTAAATTCTAACTGATTCTCTCTGACTCATTCACTCTGAGTAACACGCCTGACTCTCTCTTGCCCTATTTCATCTACCCGTTAGAAGAAGTACTTACCTCTGAGTAAAGCATCTCTTCAGTTGGAATCCAAAGGCTTATTCACAATACCTGTATGAAAACCTACCTTCTTGACTTCTTTACTTGATCTGAATGTCTGCTGCACAAAGGAATCACTTTCAATAGCTTCAATTTCTTTTACTCTTTTTACTTGTTCTACCAGGGTGGCTTGGTCTAAAAGGGAGGGCATAATGTTAGTGATTTCCATGTAAGCTTGTTAATGACACTGTAACTAAGCAATGTTCTTTCTTTCTATGAAGAGACTTTACTACTTATAAAATTTAACTAGATGAAAAGAAAATACGGTATAGTTAAGCTATAATAAGAAATTTTTCCCTTGAGATTCATGAATATAATATTACTAGGAACTGAGGCTGTCACCTAAAACCTGAAACATTCCCAAGGAGGCACTGCTATTATGATCTGGGCTAATCTAATCTAATATTGTGTATGGGCTTTTTTTTCTCTACTTTTATTTTAACATTATGGAAATATATACAAAAGGAATAAGAGCACAATGAATACCCCTGTACCCATCACTTAATTTCTATAATCATTAACTTTCTGTTCTTTTTATCTAGTCTGTCCTCAATTTTGGAGGTGGAAACCTTGAGTATGGAAAAGGAAACTGCAGACAGCATACCATGTTATCCCTAAATATTTTAGTAGCATCTCTAACAGATACATACTTAAAAAACACAAGTGCAATACCATTTTCACACCTAAAATATTATTAGTAACTCCTTAGTATTATTTACATGGTCCATGCTTGATTTCCACTGATTGTCTAGAAAAGAAGTTTTTCTATCATTGGCTTGTTTGAACAGGATGCAAACAAGGACAACCCATTGCACTTGGCTGACAATATTTTAAGACTCTACATCACTTAACAGTCCATTACCCTTCCCTGTCATTGCCATTTATTTATTAAAGAAACTAGGCTACTTATTTCATAAAATTTTCCACATTCTGGATCTGGCTGAATTTTTCTTTTTCTTTTTCTTTTTGCAGTACTTGTGGGTTGAACCCAGGGCATCATACATAATTTGCAAGTGCTCTGCCACTGAGCTATAATCCTAGTCCGTTTTTTTTTTTTTTTTGTACTTTATTTTTTATTTTGAGAGAGGGTCTTGCTAAGTTACCCAGGCTGCCTCTGACCTTGAACTTGCAATCCTGGCTCTGCCTCCCAAGTTGCTGGGATTACAGGCGTGAGCCAGTGCACCTGGCTTTGAATCGGGCTGATTTATCGTCATGGTGTCATTTAACATGTTCCCCCATATTTTATGCAGACCACTATAGGAACTTGATTAGATTTAGGTTAGATTTCTTTTGATCAAAATATATCATAAGTGCTGCTGTGCAACTCCTTTAAATTATATCAGGATGTTAACATCTGATCAGTAGGTCCCAGGTGATGTCATTGTGACTTTTCATTATAAAGTTCTCCAGCAAAACTTTCATTTGATGTTCTAATAACATTCACATTTGATCTTAGATCAATTATTTCATTAGAGGTGGTAAATGGCAATTTTCTATTATTCTTCTTGCATTAATTAGCTCTGATTTTTCTATTATGAAGAACTCACCTTCATTGGCTATTTGGTGACTGTGAAATGAGGTCTGTATTGAAAAGTCACAAAAAGTGTTTGATTCCTTCTCTTCATTTACCAATTTTGATTCAAAGGTGATCAAAGATGACCATTATGAATCCAGAATATTTATACCTTAACATATTTCAATCCATGATAATGATTTTCCTATTTTGATGCTAAAATTATTTCAACTTTAGGTAGTGGGAGCTACCAGAAGTTGGCAATATAGTCACCAGTAGTTAAGGCACGCCAAGGTGTTCCAGAACATCCTGTACAGCTCCTGTCCGGGGAAAGCAGCCATTTCTCTGAAGAGCCTGGACTCCTTTTAGTGGGGAATGATTGTTAAAGATAATAGTGTGGGGCACTAGGCGTGTTCACTGTTACTGCTTTTCAGCCTTTTTAGTAGGTAGGACAGGAAATATAGACAAAATTTAATGAGTTCATGCTGATTACTACCAACCAAATTAAAGATTACAGGATTTTTAAAGTCTTTTAATTTACTATGTATTTTGCGTACCTTTTCCTCTAAAAATCTTAAGCCTTAATAATGTATGTATCAGTTTCAAAATAACAAGATAACCATTACTACTAATATATTAATGCCTTTAAAAAGTTTTATACCATTTTTTACTTTAGGACTTATTCTGCTGATGAACTGTCAAAGCACTATGCTCTAAAATCACTAGAAATAATTATCTATATGATTATACAAATGTGATCAGTTTGTTTCAGTTCATTTTTGAATTTTAGATCTTTCTCTGTGATTCATTAATGTTTGTCTTTTAATTGTGGAAAACAACATAGCGTAAGGTCAAAGTTTAAAAACACTATCATTCATAGAGAAGACTTGGATGGGAAACTTAGATGGGAAGGAGGGGAGGGGGGAAACATAGAGGAGGGTAAGGGGTAACCTACATGAATAATGCTTATCATATTGCATATATGAAAATTGTCACAACGAAAAGCATGTCAAAATGAATCACATTATGATGTACATTAAAAATTTCTAAAAGAAAAAACAAAACAACAACAAAAAAAACCACTATCATTCAGAAAGAACTAGGTTTCCTTTTCTAGCCAATCCACTGTTTTCCCTTTAATCCATAGGTGACTATTTTTATTAGGTTTGGGTTTATCTTTCCATTGTTTATTTCTGAAAATATAATTAGGCAGATTCTCTTTCAGTTTATTGCAAAAATCAATATGCTATATACTCCTATGTATATTACTTTTTTATTTAATGTCTTCAATATAAATCTAGAGCAGCTATAATCTATTTTATAGTTTTATGATTTTTTTCTACCAATGCCTATTGATGGTTACTTAAAATCTTTTGCTTTTATAGCCAGTGTTTAAAAATAGTCACATGCATTTATCATTTTGCATTTTTGTATTTTGTTGTTCACATTTTAGCTGGGCAGAGAAATTGTTCATAAACTCTTGCACTAAGCTGATATGAACACAGAAGAATTAACAGCCATTCTATAATCAGCTAAGACATCTACATTTTGGGGACTTAAGACTTCATGGACAATAGCTGGGTTTATTTCTTAAGAAGCAACTATTACAAGTAGTTTGACAAGAAGGTGGAGTTATTTGAATCAAAGTGATTTTTATATCCTTGCAGCTCTAAGCTGAAGTGATTAAATGCTGTTATAGAGTTAAATATCAAGAGCATGAAAATAAATTTTATTTCATAAGATCAATAAAAATTAACATTTTCTTAAAAATCTTTGTCTCAAGTTTTGGCCATTCACATATTATAACTGTTATATGTTATATGTTATATGTATATGTATATGTATATGTTATATGTTATATGTTATATGTATATGTTATATATATATAATTGTGCAAGCCTCAGTTTACTTATAGAAATATAGCTCCTTGTCTCAGACAGTTATTAACCAGTCTTTTCTCATCTGAAAATATATGCATGGAATGCTTGGAAGTAGCAGCCACCACAAACAGTACTCTCATTTTTGGATGAATACATTTGCCTATGTAAATGCAAGCACTGTCAGAGTGCCACAGAAGAGCAAATAGTTCCACATGCTTTAGAATAAAAACTCTTCTAGATTTCAATTATGTTGGATACTAATTGAGCATATGTAATGAGAGATTCTTTGTCCAGCTAGTTTATTAACCTTAACATCCCTTACCAGAGAGTAGTTTTAAACATTGCATGTGGTGTTGTTGTTGTTGTTAGTTGCCGTCAAGTCGGTATCCGACTCATAGCGACCCTCATAGGGTTTTCAATGGCAGACTGTTTCGGGATTGCCTTGGGAGTGGATTGCCAGGTCCTTCTCCCATTTTTGCGGTGCTGGGAATTGAACTCAGGACCTCAGAGACTACAGCGCAGCGCTCTACCATCTGAGCTAAATCCCAGCCCAAAAGTTGTTGTTAGGTGCCATCGAGTCGTATCCAACTCATAGAGACCCTCATAGGGTTTTCAATGGCAGATTATTTCAGGGTTGCCTTGGGAGTGGATTGCCACGTCCTTCTCCCATTTTGCGGTGCTGGGAATCGAACTCAGGACCTCAGAGACTGCAGAGCAGTGCTCTACCAACTGAGCTAAATCCCAGCCTATAGAATTGTTGTTGTTGTTAGGTGCCATCGAGTCGGTATCCGACTCATAGCAACCCTCATAGGGTTTTCAATGGCTGACTGTTTCGGGATTGCCTTGGGAGTGGATTGCCAGGTCCTTCTCCCATTTTTGCGGTGCTGGGAATTGAACTCAGGACCTCAGAAACTGCAGCGCAGTGCTCTACCAACTGAGCTAAATCCCAGCCCTTGCATGTGTAGGAATGCTAATACAGGACAGAAAACTCATAATGGGAACCATTCCACCTAATCCAACTTTAACGTCAATATGGGAAGAACATGTGTTTGTGCAGGTTCTAATTAGTTTTACTGTGATTATTTCACCATCACTAATTCCCAACCCAAAGACGTTATTTCTGACTTCTTCAGGATGATTAACTTGCATGTATCCACTGCTGGAGCTCTTGGATTTTTTCTGTAACATATTCTCTCATTTGGATTTGCAAAGCACATCATTAGTATTAAATGTCAGAGGTGAACTCACAAATGATCTGATCTGTAAAGCCTGTAATGTTTGTAGCTTTAAATTTGGAAACATAACCAGCTCCTAATACAAATAAAAGTGTTACAACAGAAGCTGGCCTAAGGGTCAGTATGCTTATTAGAATAGCACTGTAGACATTATAAAGGAAAGAAGGAGAAAGATTAGAAAAAAACAAAACATTATCTTTGTGCTTCTTTAAAAATCAACTCAGGACTAATAAGATGACAAGACAGACAGGAGAAAGCAAGTTTCTGGGTTTACAGTATGAATTTAAAAAAACCAATACAGCTTATATCGTTTTGTGTTGTTTCTTTTTTATTTTTATTTATGTATTTATGTATTTATTTATTTATTTTTGAGACAGAGAATCACTCTGTAGCTGAGGCTGGCCTGGGCCTTGCTATGTAGCTCAGGCTGACCTTTAACTCATGGCAATGCTCTCGCCTCAGACTCCCCGGTGCTGGGATTACAGGTGTGCACCACTATCGTTTCTCTTTTTTTCTCCCTTTATTGGTAAATGATGGTGGGGTACAGAGTAATACAGCATTGGCTTTTCCATTATGCAACTATTACATTATTTTTGGCTTCACTTTTATCAACTTACAAGGTTTATGGAACTTTTTGACTAATATGTAGTAAAACTCATATGCATATTTGGGTTATGTTCCCCTATACTGTTTATGTTTTAATGCAGGAAGTTTTGCATTAAACTCTGGCTTTAAGAAGGTGATATTTAACTTAAAACTTGAAAGATTCATGGGAAATTTATATTTTTCAGTTTTAAAATAGTTCAGTTATATGTTGTCTGAAAACAATATACATAAAAATACTCTAAATTACTTCATACTTAAAATTCTAACATCAGTGTCCACAATGTTTGTCTTGAATATAACCTTCTCATTGTAGAAAGCAGAATAAAATACATCAATAATGTACATTATACCACTTTAAATTCAATTTCTTAAGAAATACGTGACAATTTATTTAAAAATCCTGTACTGATGTTAAGACTGGGGAAAATGTGACTTAAAACTAGTTATTTTTTATATGCTAGCATGAATAGGTAGCATATGAAGTATCTTATAATCATGGGTCATGAGGTAAAAAAAAAGTTACCGGAAGAATGAAAATTATAGGATGTTTTAAGACATTAACATAGTAAACATGAAGGAAACATATCCATTAGCACTTAATGATTTTTATAAATACATTATTGGTAAATAAAATGACTTCCATATATGGTTTGTCAGATGTCAGCAGAAGAGATATGTATTTCATAGTAAAATAAAAAATAATGGAAGCAGAAAATGAGGTCACTAGAGACCAAAAAAATCAATGCTAACTCACTGCATAGAAAATAATTTTGTTATTTTTATGATTAAAAACATAAATATTTTATTAGTTACTGCTGATATTATTAAAATTTAGGCTTTCCTGTTACTTCAAGTTGTACTTGACAATTTTGTTATAATATTTACAAAATTTCCTTTTAAAGTATTATTGAGTGATATGCAAATTTAAAATTACTAAATACAGATGACAAAGCCCAATGTAAACTCATTTGAAAAGACAAAATTTTAGTATGTACTGCATTTGTAGGTTACAAATATATCATCTTAAGTGAACGAACACAGGCTCATACAGAGAAATATCCTATGTCCTCAATCACACATGGGAGCTGAATCTTACTTAAAGGAAGAGAAAAACTATACATAGGCAGATTTATAAAAATGAACAATTTAACTTAGCTAAGAAGGGAAAATACAAACAGAGTAGAGAGAAGGAGGGAGGGGACTAGTAAAGGGAAGCGAAGGTTGTAGAATGTGGGATGAGGAAGGGAAACAATGTAGAGGGATAAAGGAGGAGAGGATAATCTCAATGTGAATGATGCAACTTTGAGTACAAGTGAAAAATAGAGGAACATAACCCGTGAATGCATATGAGTTTCACTACATATTAATCAAAAGTTTCCATAAACTTTGTAAGTTGATGAAAATGTAACTAAAAGTGATGCAATAGTTGCACAATGGAAAAAGCAAATGCTGTATTACTGTGTACTCCACAAACATTTATCAACAAAGAGAAAAAAGAAGAAGACAAAAAAAAAAAACCCAATCTCCCCTAACAGCAACACTAGGCTGATAACAGCAGATGGCACTATTGCCCAAGATATAATCCTGGGATAATGGCAACTTGAGTTTATGGAAGATATCTTAAATACAGAGCTCATCTTCAACTGAGTCTTTTTGAATATTAATATTTTACGAATTTATCCAAAGTTAAAATGCATTTTATGTTACATAGAATTTGGGTCATTGGTGTCAGTTATTCGGTTATTCATGATACTCTTCCAGGAAAAAATACTTATATCCTTATAACATTGCTACAAATACATGAATAATACAAAAGATTATCCTATTTTCAGATGGAACTGACTCAAATATTAGTAAAAAATTGAAGCACCCATGAAATTCATTTTTATGATACAAGATAAATACTTCAAAAAAAACCCAACCCTTTGAATTGTAAAGCATTTTAAAGAATGAAAAAAACAAACAAAACAAAACAAAACAAAACACTAGAAACTTGTACGGTAAAGCCACCCAAATGTCTCATAAAACTTATTTAGAATTTTAAACTTATTAAAATAATTTCTCATGAACATAATTTTTAGCCAAACACAGCCATTGTTTTCCCTTAAAAATTACATGTCAAATGTTTCTTTAAAAAAAAAATACAAAGCATACATTAAAAATCCATCCATCCCCACCATTTTAAGGTGGTTCATAAGATCAATATTCCTGGGGAAACAGTTCCAGAACTGATATTCACAAATAACTTGAAAGATTAGAAAATTTCTTAGCAGAACAAAGTTTTGTTTTTTAGTCTTCTAGAAGCTTATGCTATGTATCATAAAGGACTCCCGGGCTCCTGAAGTGTCTCGAATAAAATTCCTCTACACATGGTCGGATACCGACTTGACGGCCCTAACAACAACAACAACAACACATGGAATCCAATCAAACTCACCTCGCATTAAACTGCTTACCGTATCACATTAAGTAATAGGAATAACTATAATGTGACTGTACCACTGAAGAATAATTTTGATTAAACATTTTAATGAGTGCGAGTGACTTGGGCATCAGGTTAGGCATTGTTAAAAACAAAACCCACACTGAATGTCTGAAGCTTCTCTCACCTGGAATCTTCTAGCCTTCCTGACATTTAAGGCCATACCTAATGTCTATGTTTTGATGATGCCTTCCCTTGCCACCTGTGAGAAAAGAGGTCTCTTTCATAATTTGTTTGTTTCTTAGCATATGCTGCCTTGCACTGATACTAATCTCTGTGAGTGGAAGCGCCATCTCCCCAGCTAGAGGGGACATACCTCTTTCGTGTTACCTCCAGAATTTAGGGGAGGGCACTTTATTATTCAGTAAGCAGTCAATACACATTTGTTGACTAACTGAAAATAAAAAGACATTAAAGTAACAGTTGAAAAATAAAATGTCATGGTGCAAATGTCACACTATAAGTTTTTCTAACTTAAAAAATTAATTATCTTTAATTGGTTAGTTTTAAAGGCTGGGTTAAACTCTGTCTCTGTTACTTCCATGCTGTTGTGGCCTTGGGCAAGCGTTCAAGCTGTGCTGGTCTTAGTTTTCCTGTCTGTGGTATGGAGGTAATAATGACCCACCTATCATAAAGTAAGTCAAGAGATTCCCTCCCTCTGCCACCTCCTTTCAAATACTGGAGCGCACTCAATGTACCAGGCATTGTTCTACATACCAGGATTTAGAAATAAGAATTTATTTCCTCATGAAGCTTACATTTTAATTGAGGAAGACAAATCATGGACAAACAAATAAGCAATACAATGCCAAAGAAAATAGAGCCACTTAGAGGGCTGGAAAGGAAGAAGAGGAGTCTGTTTCAGATGAGCTGCATAGGGAAGAGCTTCCGGACGTGGCATTATTTCACCAGAGAGGAGGAGGATGTGAGGAAGCAGCCAGGGAAACCTGGGAGAGATGTCGGTGTTCAGTGCCAGGCTAGGGAATCATTAGAAGCACTTGATAACTGATAGTTTATCACTACTAACATGCTAACTTAGTACTAAAGTTGGCTGAAAGATTTGTATACACAAATGTCTGACAGTACAGTTCAAAGCTGGTAGCCTCTTTGGAGTTCAATGGGGTGGTAACTGGTTTTGGCTCACAGAGCTGGGGGCGTATCTGTGGTGCAGCAGCATTGTGGGAATGACTGGGATGAGAGCAGTGCGGGTAAGGCCTGTGTACCTCTCCCAGAAGGCACAGAAAAGGCCTGGCCTAATTCTATCTCCAACTTTGTCACAGGAGTCCCTCCTGCCTCCCAGAAGACTGCGGGCTGAGTGGGGAAGCGTGCTCTGCTGAGAGTTACTCAGGCTCCCGTGAGCTGAGGCGAGGAGGTTCTGCCACTGCTTAATGGGTGTCTCTCATAACATGAGCAGCCTGCAGCTCCACTGCAGTACCACTGCAGTACCACTGTGGCATCCGATCCCATCAGACCTCGGAAGCTAAGCAGGGTCGGGCCTGGTTAGTACTTGGATGGGAGACCGCCTGGGAACACCAGGTGCTGTAGGCTTGGGAAATGGACCCGGCAACCCACTCCCTCAAAACAATCAGCCACTGAAAACCCTAAGAATAGCAGAGCAGCACTAAAAATACTGTTTTGCCTGTTGTACGTAGGGTTGCTTATGAGTCAGACACTGACTTGATGGCACCTAACAACAACAACAACAACAACAATAACAATATGAACAGTCCAAAGTGATAGCAATTATGTTTTAAAGAAAATGTGCCTTAGTCTAGAGTCAACATGTTCATAGAAAACTTTGTTTTGGCTATTATTTGCAATGCCTTTCTATTGGGGAAGGCCATAGGGGCCACTTTTTCATTCAAATGGTTGTTTAAAAGGCCAGGTGAGCTGTCCTGGTAGCAGAAGCAGTAAAAGCAGCAGCAGTAGAAACTTACAGATAAGGCACTCTGTGCTAACCACTTCACACAAATGACCTCACTTAACTACAACTGCAAGGGATAATACTCTTGTTCTCATTGTAAAGATGAGAAACTGAGCCTGATAAGCAACTTAGCCAAGGCCACATGGCTAGTTGGTGGTAGAGCTGGGATCCAGTCCCTGAATTGTGATCCAGACATTATTTTCCAGTCAAACACATTCTTTATCCACTCCTGCCAAACAATAAATTATTTTTCCCACCCCACCCATTTACTAGAAATAATAAATGTTCTTGGTATTGTTCTTAGTCTTCATTTTAATGCTTATTCATTCAGTAACACATAATGTAGCTCTACTTGTAGAGGTGTCATATATATTATCTTGCTCTTATGTCATTATCTTGACCTAGATTACAGATGTATATCTTCAGAATCTTTCACACTTGGGAAAAAATGTAAAGAATTTAAGGAATACGTCACATTGTGAAAACTTTTATAAACGAATCAAAAAAGTTTCTGGAGAGCCTATCCTTCCCCCGTAAGCTTGCCAAGAACCAAAGTAGGAAAGTGTTGCTTTTATTTATAGTGCAACAACTACTACAAAAAACTAAGAATAGTTTCTATGAATTTGGCTAAACCAATAACCATCATGTAGTGTAACTACATAGACTATTGTTTTATGCTTGTTCTCTATATAATAAACTTGGGTAGTCAAACCCACTTTAATAGAGTGGTAAGAAATAATAATTCCAACAAAACTAAAGCTGATGGAAATATTCTTATTTTAACAGCATGGAAGGAATATAATTTGAGGAATACCAGATTAACAAATCAGAATATAGAATCTGCAGTTGCGGTGTGCTGTCCATTTTAATTCTCGAATTCTTATTGACTCTAATTAAAATTCTGTAGATGGAAGAGTTGTATGTTTCTAAGGAACTCACACTGAATGCTGTCTGCCAACTATCTCCAAACACCCCATAACCACACACATCTTGCCTGTCAGGAGAGCTAATGCAGACATCTTGGGGCACACCACATTTGTCACTGTGGCTAATATGAGAGATACGCAGCTCTTTTTTCTTAGCACACAAAAGCAAGATATGTAATTCAATGCTCAATTTACCCTTGTCTCGCAGGAGATTTTTCCCCGCTAATTGATAGAAATTAAGCCATTAATCAAGCCACTAGCCATCATTCAAACCAGGGAAGATGAATACAAACTTTCATCATAACCACCTTCCCCATTTTAGTGTTCATTAGCATTAATTTTTAATGCAATTATGCTATTCTTTTACGCTGAGCTCATAAATTACTGCTCTTTTGTTGCTGGCTGGTCTTGTAAAATCCAAACTAATGCTTTGTGCTCTGATCTTAAAGGCAATTACTAGGTTCTTCTATCTTTTATATCTTTGCATCCTCAATAACCTTTATATATAACAAATACCCATGACTGACTATGCCTGTTTTTCTAATGCTTTTATATAAATCTCTGTGAATATATAAATGTAGTCAAATATAGCTATAATAAACATATATACCACATACATTACAAAATATAGGTGTTAACATAAAAATGAGATCTCACAAATTCATATTGATGCTTAGGTTCAAATATAAAGATATCTTTATGATTTCTCATGATAAAAATGTAATGCATTACATGCATTATATGTAATATAATGTATAACTGTGTTACAGTTATACTTTTTATAACATATTAGAGAAAATAGGAATATTAACAGTGGTCAAGTTCTATAAACATTTGCAAGTGTGGAACAACTTCTAAAATAGAAAGAATAGCTTGGAAATTTCAAAATCTTAGTTCTTTACCTAGGATAACTATTTCCTGTTTAAACTCTTATTTTAATTACTTAATTTTTTGCTTGTTTGTGGTGCTCTGGAGATTAAACCTAGGGCCTTGCACATACTAGACAAGCACTCAACCCCCAATTTTTTAAAAATTATGTTAAAACTTGAAAATCAATGAGACAGTAATAGAAAATTAAAAGAATCATTTCTCCAAAAGTGTTTGAGTATGTTTAGTAACTCCAGAGTCTTATATTTTGCAAAGTGGAGGCATCAGGTTATTAGAAGATGACAGTAAAAAAAAAAAAAAAGATTTTCCAGAAATAAATATTGAAACTGCAGGTAACATATCCACTTAATTCTCTATCTCAGACAAGGTGACAAGATGTACTCTCTTCCTACTTCCCCAAAAGCAGTGGTTATGTTTACTCTTAGGTGCAAAGGAGATTTTTAAAAACTGTCCAGCTGTCTTCTTGTACCCTCTCACTCATGCCTTTGGCTCTTGTTTGCAAGCTATGTTCTGCCTAACTACTAGCTGAAGAAAGGGCACATGTGTGACATTCAGATTGATAAAGTAATCTTACTGAGAAAACAGTCGCAGTGCTGGTGTTGGTGCCAGCCCAAATACCTTTGAGCTAACACAGTTGCAACCTATCTCTAACACCATGGGATTGGGATAGGTAGTGGGAAACAGATACAAGAGTCTTCTAATAAAAAGTTTTGAACCATTAGTTTCTTGAGATAGAGAGAAGACGATGGTTGCCTTGACCGCATCTTATATTTCCTCTCCTGGGTAGTTCTTCACTAGTTTTCTTCTTTCATTGGAAGTCCTACATGGAGTAGAAAGAGCCTGATTTCTACAAGCACTTGATTCCCTGAACCAGGGGACTTGCTATGCAGGATAAGCAGACAGCCTAAGCCCAAGTCTTTACCGATGTGCTCCTTTACCATGTCAGAGAAAGTAACTACCTAGCACTTGTGTATCTGAACACTAAAGCGATCAGTACAAAGTTATGAATTGTCATACCTCTTCTTATAAGCATGTTGTGTTTGCGCTCAGAAGCTTAGAGAAAAAGATCTGCAACCCCATACGCCTTAATTTCTCTGAAGCTAACTGATAAAAAATATTAGGGTTCACACACAGAAAATGAAATAAATTCAGATATCATGGCTTTATGCTAAGGGCTATCTAGGTGCTACATATTTCTGGTTAAAAAAATCACAGTTGCCTTCTAAGAGCTCAAGGGAAAAACTAATCCAACTCTTATTTAGAACTTCTATTTGCAAGCAGTTATGAGCGGGCTGCATAGTGGACAGGTATGGGGATTTGTTGTGTTTACAAAGTGCCTTTCCATCTGTTATTTCATTTGATCCTGAAAAGTCACAACTTTTGGTAATAAATAACACCCTCATTTCAATGTTTAAGGCATACCATAAGAGCCATTGTTAGGATAGGGAACCCAGTCTTTGTACTTCAAATTCTCTATGCTTCCCTTTGTACTGGGCTCCTTAGACTTTGTGTCTCTGATAACCTTACATGATTAATGATGGTTATGTGTGCTTATTTTACATACTTAGGAATTTTATACACAATTTTGATCTTTTAAACAAAGAGTGGGGAGAATGGTAACAAATGGGAGAAGATAGTTACTTCTCTTTCTTAAAAATAGAGTATTTTGCTATAATAATAATGTAGGGCAGCATTAAAATCATAAGACTTAAAGCAACCACTAAAAAGCCGGGCGTGGTGGTACACACCTGTAATCCGGGCGACTCGGGAGGCAAAGGCAGGAGGGTCGCAAGTTTGAGACCAGAGGTAGTCTGTGTAATTCAGCAAGACCCTGTCTCAAAAAGTAAAAACATGGTCTGGGGGTGCGGCTCACTGGTACAGCACTTGCAAAGCATGCAAGCTTGAGGCCTTGGGTTCAACCCCCAGTACCACAAAACAAAGAAAGAAAGAAACAAAAAACCCAACTAAATACTTCAAATTGCATTTAAAAAATTAGCTTTGTTGAGATATAACTTATCTAAAGTAAATGCACTAACTTTGACAAATGTTAGAACCGGATAGCCACTATCGTCATTAAGATATAGAATACTTGTACTGCCGCCCAAAATCTCCTTGTACCTTTCTACAGTCAGCCTCTCGCTCTACCTTGACTCCAGACAATTACAGATCTGCCTTCTCACACCAGAGATTAGTCTGTATTTTTTAGAATTTCATATAAATGGCATTTTCTTTCATATCTGACATCTTCCACAAAGCATAATATTTTTGAGATAAAACCATATTGTTGGATACATTTGCAGTTTGTTTCTTTTAATGGTGGTACAATTCTATTATATAAATACCTGCAATTTTTTTTAGTGTTTCTTTTTTTTATTAGAAATTTTTAATGTACATCTTAATGTGATTCATTTTGACATGCTTTTCATTGTGACATTTCCATATATGCAATTTTTAAAAAATGTATTTACTCCCTGATGGACATTTGGGTTGTTTCCAGTTTTTGATTTTTGGGAATAAAGTTACTATAATATTCATGTACAAATTTTTATGTGGATGTGTGTTTCACATTCTTTTGGGGAGTGAATACTACCCTCCTATTGGAATAAGTGGGTTGTATGGTGGGTATATGTTTAATTCCCAAGCTGGGTGAGGGTGCAGCTCAGTGGTAGAGTGTTTGCCTAGCATGTACCTAGGCCCTAGGTTTAATTTCTAGCACTGCCAAAAAAATTTTTGCCAAACTGATTTTAAAAGTGGTTGTATCATTTTATATTCTCATAAAGAGTGTATACAGGCAATAGTTGTTCCACATCTTCAAAATCTGGCATTACTGGATTTTAAGTTGCAGCATTCTAATTGCCATGTTTTAGTATTTTATTGTTATTTTAAGTTGCATTTCCCTACTGACTAAAGATATTGACCATTTTCATGCAAAATAGCTATTCATTCTTCTCTGAAATGCATTTATTTAAAATTGTTTATTGTTCTATAATTGAATTATAAGTTCTTTACATATACTGAATATATATCATATTTCAGTCTGTATTGTCAGACTGTATTACTAATCTTTAATGTACAACTAAATGGGTCTCATTATGACATCTCCATACAAGCGTTTCATTGTACATTGCTCACACTAACTTCCCCCTTAACTTCTCATGACCCTTGTGCCCATCCCCTCCCTTTCCACCAAGAGTCTCCTTTCTACCTCCTTGTCTTTTTTGTGAGTATATTTATCTATATATGTACACCCCAATTTTGCCATAGGGACAACATATGTGATTTCATTTTCTTTTTTCCCATCACCCTTCCTTCTTGCCCCTCCCCCTTTTCTTTAGTCCATTATCTTTCCCTACTTAGGTCCTGTCTGCTTTCATGATCTATATGTTTTAATAATGAATATATATTGAAGTCTAACATCCACGTATAAGAGAAAACATGTGATGTCTATCTTTCTGGGTCTGGCTTAATTCACTTAAAATGATGATCTCTAGTTCCATCCATTTTCCAGCAAATGCCATAATTTTGTCCTTCTTTATGGCTAAATAAAACTCCATGGTGTATATATACCACAATTTCCATATCCACTCATCTGCTCAACAACATTGTTGAAAAGACTTTCCTTTCTCCATTGAATTGCCTGGGTAGTTTTGCCAAAAATTATTTGGCCACATATATCAAGTTCAATTTCTGGTGTCTCTCAACTATTTTATTTATCTGTATGTTAACCTTATGGTAGTCTAGAGTCTTCATTACTTTAGTTTTATATAGTGAGTCTTGAAATAAGGGACTGTAAGTTATCCAACTTTGTTCTTTTTAAAAATTGCATTAAGTAATCAAGGTTATTTCCACCTCATATAAAATTGATTCTTAGTAGAAACACTGCTCCGAACACTATATTTTGAATTTTAACATCAAGATGGAAACCATAATATATAATGAAGTTCAATATCAGAAATAAATTGAAATGCAAATGATTAATAAAATTAGAGACCTTCTTTTAGGTACAATATTTAAAATAAGAAAAAACCCCCACTGTCTATTACTTAAATCAACCTTAAGAAAATAGTTTTTGGAAATTAAGTTGTAAATATGTTATTTGTAAAAAATAGATACTGACAAATTGTGAATTTTAATTTCTTCTGATTTTAGAACCAGAAATTGAACTTTAATATTCACAGTATTTTATAAAGAAATTGCTGCATCAGAAGATAATGGTCTAAATAACTGAAAAAAATGTTGATGTCAAGTTGTTTTTTCTGGGGGAATGTCAATGAATGTAGTCTAGAAAATGTATTCACATGTCACTGATGCCAGTAAAGTCAAATGGGAGAATAAGGGATGACAGACTAAGAGAGCAGGCACATTTCAGGGGACTTTAAAAAACCAAAGGTGAGTACACACACACACACACACACACACACACACACGTATATATGAATTGGGAGAAGGGCCTGGCAGCCCACGCCCCAAAAACCAATCTGCCATTGAAAACCCTATGAATAGCAGAGAAGCACTGACATAGTGCTGAGCATGGTGTAGTGTTGGGTAGCATTTCATCTGTTGTACATCAGGTTGCTGTTGAGTAAGACCCAACTTGATGGCACCTAACAACAGCAATATATTTATATATATATATATGGACCCGATCTGATGGCACCTAACAACAGCATGTGTATATATACACATACACACATACATACACACATATGTGTATACATACATATATGTGCCTATATAATTACCATTTTAATTATACAGATTTATAGGGTATAGTGTGAAAATGTGATGCATGTAAATAGAGTGTAATGATCAAAACAGGACAGTTAACATGTCTATCTCTTCAGACTTTAAAAAATTCGAATTAACACATGATAATGGTAGTTTTATGGTATTCAGTGTGATATTTCAATGCATGTATATAATATGTGGTGACTATATCAAGTTAATTAATGTTTCCACCCCTTTATGTTTAGAGCCTTTGAGCTCCTTTCTTCTAGTTATTCATCAAATGTATAATAGATTATTGTGAACTGTAGTCTTCCCACGTGCTGTGTAACGCTAGAACTTATTACTTCTTAGCTAACTGTGCTCATTCTCCAACCTCCTACCATACCCTCCCCCAACCCTTACTAGCCTCTAGTAATCGTGTGAGTACATATATTTAAGGGTCCAAACCATTTGGAAAAATTTTAACAGTCTAGGGAACACAACAGGGACATAGAAATCCCAAGTCAAATGGATGAATAATCTCCTCTCTCTCTCTACATATATATATATATATATATATATATATATATATATATATATATATATATATATATATATATGTTATTGTTGTTAGGTGCTCTCCAGTCGGTATCCAACTCATAGCGACCCTTATAGGGCTTTCAATGGCTGAGTGCTTTGGGATTGCCTTGGGAGTGGATTGCCAACCCTTTCTCCCATTTTTGCAGTGCTGGGAATTGAACTCGGGGCCTCAGAGACTGCAGCACAGCGCTCTACCCACTGAGCTAAATCCCCAGCCCGCATATATATATATATATATATATATATATATATATATATATATATATGGTTAGGTGCCGCCAAGTTGGTGTCCAACTCATAGCCACCCACCCAAGTACTAACTGTTTCATGACAAAAACCCTGCTTAACTTCTGAGATCTGATGGGATCGGAAGCCACAGTGCTATGGCTATATATATATATATATATATATATATACATATATATACATACATACATATACATACATACATATATACATATACATATATATACACGTACACACATATATTCTAAACTATATTTTAAACTATATTCTATATTCTATACTATATTCTATACTATACTATTCTATATTCTATACTATACTATTCTATATTCTATACTATACTATACTATTCTATACTATATTCTGAAGTCTGTAATTATAATTTCTTTATTTGATTAGTCATTTTGCCAATAATCTCTTCTCATTTTAACTTTTTTCCATCAAAGAAATGCAAATAAGATTCTTGGCTGTAAAGAAAAACTCTAAACAGCACATTAT